>CM037475.1:22804630-22901272 GCA_021014325.1 Plazaster borealis | reverse complement strand
ACACTTCAAGCCATAATTGTTTTATCCTTCAGATTGGGCATAAAGCTTTCAGTCCTTTTTATTTGGCAACCCAGTACACTTATTGCTAAATGGAAGGGGATTTGCCCTGTGTTTCAATGGTTGGCTGTAGATTGCACTCCATCACCTCATAAACCTTCACAGGCTGCTATACCCTTATAGAAACATCCAATGGGAATACACTATATAGCAACTGCACACTATTATTATTTAATCATTCTCTGGTTCAAACACCCAATAAGATAGATGTGATCACTTCTTTTAAAATTTGAGATATTTTCTCACCATATACGATGATGTTGTTTTGGAATTGCCAAGCTCCCTCAATGACTTGGTAAACATCTGTGAGAGCCACACTCATTGCCAGAAGAGCCACGTTCACAGTGTCAATCAGCCCAGTTGCTGTTAAATTGCCCTCAACATGAAAGCCATTTTGAAATGTGTTCTCAGCAGTCAGGTCTTGATCGCTGTGTTTCAAAACAGCATCAGAAGACAAATCGATTCCATCTGTTGAGCCTAGTAGTAGATAAATACACTGATAAAATAAATTACCCAACCACCATCATCAAGATGTCCATTTCAAAGAAATTAAAGAAAACATTTGAATTAGTACAGTCTTCAATTACAAACAGTTCAACAGGAGAAACCTGTAAACCGCAAATAAACCAACTTAGTATAGTTAACTTGTGACACAAATATAATCTCATAAAAATCAAAATTCCAAAAAGACAGTTGAATTCGACAGTTTGAGTTTGCAGAGAATGACCCACTAAAATGTTGATTTACCTAAATTAATTAAAAGTATAAATGTTTTATAACATTTTGAAAGTTATGGCTAATATATATGCACCTATTTTCTTTTATATAATATTGGTCTTTCTTGAAGGCACTTGTTGACGAGAGTCTTTGCTGAAAACAAAAGGTCTGAAACTCGATCGTATCCAAATTTTTGGAGGCGTGTTCACAATGTCATTTCAACCCCTTTGTAACCCCTGGATTTATAGATGTCATTGAGCTTCTAGGAACAGTATCCTAAGTGCTGCAGAAGTACAATAGATCAAAGAGCAAGAATACTTTGTATCTGAAGAAAATAACAACTATTGTCACCAGGCAGACATACAAAGATCTAAATTCACATAAAAAGTCTGAAATGTCTTATAATTTAGCAAGACACTTAACCATCATTGGCTTGTCCTTCAGTGTGATGCATAATGCGACACCTCGCCGTTGTATCCCTTTGAGGTGTTCTGGTTGCTTTGTTCCATAAAATCATTAACAACCCTCAACTGTCTTAAGGAATGTCAGCAATGACATGGTGCAATGTAATCGCTCACTATTATTATTGTTATTATTATTTCATTATATCACAGCATGCAAAAGAAAGATCGCATTTTCCTTTGTGCCGATAACTCCTCAAGTCGGGCTACATCCTGTAGCCTTAGATCTTGAGGGTCTTTGCAGGATCCTTGCTGTTCCCTGTAACAGATCTACCCTCACAGTTATGCCTATTTGATCTAGATGTTTCTCCAATGCCTTCAGAATTTTGCGAAGTGCACCAACCACCATTGGGACTACTTTCACTTTCACTGCCAAATCTTACGAAGTTTCCTGGCCAAGTCTTGGTACTTCTTGATCTTTTTCATCTCCTTCGAAGCTACCCTTATATCACCTGGCACCATCATGATCATTGAAAATCCTCTGAATTCTGTTGATCACTTCAAGTACCTTGGATCCACCATTTCTCATGACCTCACCCTGGATGCCAAGCTTGCTGCTCGTACTCAATCTGCATCCATGGTCTGCCTTTGGTCGTCTGTGAAAAAGACTCTGGAACAGACGTGGTATCAGGCTCTCAACAAAACTCAGGGTCTACCAAGCTGTCATTCTACCTTGCCTACTCTACTCAGTCGAAGCAATACACTTTACAGGCTTCACATCAAACGACTCTCCCGAGTCAACATAAGACAGCTACGATCTCTCCTTGGCATCAAATATTCAGACCACATAACCAAAAATGAAGTGCTGACACGAGCCAACAATAGCCTCAGCATTGAGAGCATCCTGCTGAACAGACAGCTGAAATGGACTGGTCATGTGGCACGAATGGGGGATGATCGACTAACCAAGTCCATACTGTATGGCCAGATAGCCTGTGGACACAGAAATGTCGGGCGGCCTAAGCTGCGCTACTTCGACTGTATGAAACGGCACCTTAAGGCTGCAAACATCAACGATGACAACTGAGAGATACTCGCAAGAGATCGCACCAAATGGCGGCACGCAGTGACCAATGGCACAAAGACTGCAGAGAAGACGCGCCGTGATGTTGCAGATGCTGCTCGGGAATGCCGACATGGACGACATGCCGTCTCTAACACCACGACAGAACCACAGACACTCTCATGTCATTTCTGTGGACGAAAAATCACTGCCAGAATTGGTCTCATCTCTCATGAGCGAGCCTGTGCCAGAACTCACTCTGTTTGATGAGCTATCTACCTTCTTTTGATCCACCGAGTTGTGCCTGCATCAGTTGTTTCATCTTGTTTGCTCTACATAGTCATTATCACTTAGCAATAGACAGCCTATATATATATATTGTTGTTATTATCAATATCATTATATTTTGAGTTCATCAGTATAAGGTGTTACATTTCACAAATATGGGCAAATGCCATATCATCACATAATATCACACACTTGCCTTCAATGATGATATGTTCCAAAAACACAACATCATCTGTGAAGCTCACATCAGTTGCAATTTCTTGATCTGTGGACTTCGTCACTGTGTTGTCCAGAAGATGAGTCAAAGTTTCTGAACCACTGACAACATCTGATACCAAATCACACTCTACTTCAAGATGTTCAGTACTAAGGCCACCAGTAAAATATTTTTCGCCAGAAATAATCTGCAAATAATAAACAATCTTTGGCATTATGTGTAAAAAAGTTCAAAATATGTTGCAATCACTGACATTTTAAGATGTAGAGTAAAAGAACACAGCTCTTACTGGTTTTCATTGAGTTAAACAATATAGGATTACTTAACTTTGGAAATGGTAATACATTATAGTAGCTGAATTTTTGGCCTCACCTCAAGTTACAGAGGTCCAAGATTTATATGGAAAGGAGTAAAACAATAAGGGGAAA
The DNA here is from genome assembly GCA_021014325.1 of Plazaster borealis. Classification (NCBI taxonomy): domain Eukaryota; kingdom Metazoa; phylum Echinodermata; class Asteroidea; order Forcipulatida; family Labidiasteridae; genus Plazaster; species Plazaster borealis. The sequence goes on along the minus strand of CM037475.1, from coordinate 22,898,101 downwards.
TAAATAGATGGATTAATAAGTTGTGCAAGAAAGGCATGGTTCACTAGGAGGGAAAAACCCCCACATCTTATTCAAATTGCTAGCAATGTCTAAATGTCCATTCAGCCATAATGCCTCTAATCTTATGCATGGTACACTGATGTTTGTTGTGCTCAACAGTCTGAACAGAAACAGGCTGGGCAGCCAACCTTCCATGACCATTCTTCATCCTTGGTCAGGAAAGACCACCTTTTATCTCTAAATGGAACACATTATGTATAATAACTGATCCAAGATGGCAGTGGTTTTCGTGTTTGCATGATTTGGCCATGTTGTTATCCATTAGAGAGTGACATAATGCATGTCCCCAGAGTGGATTTAAAAAGACAGATGGTGTAGTGTCACGTTGTTCAAGTCTGTATTGATGGACAAAATCCTCTAATGTGGGTGTCAAGGACTCTAAGCAGTAAGCTTACACTGTGAGCAATAAATGTTCATATTAGTTAATATTAAAAAAAAAGGAAAAATAAAGGAAACTGGATGAGAGTGTTTTTCCTTAAATATTTTGAAAATGACATGACAACATCATTGCCACTTCAGTTCAAAATACTCTGATCCATGTGTTTGGTAGAATGGTTGAAAAGCTCACTTGCTCCACCAACAGTCACAAAGTACTACCAAAAGTCACGAAGTTCTTTGAAAAATGATTAATTTCTATTTCTTAAAGAGTCCCTCAAGTTATTGACCACCAGTTTATCCAATGAGCCTATGGAGGAGCAACATAAAAACTGCTATGTTCTAAATAAAAGAGTTTTAAACTTGCTTTCTTCAGACTGAAGAAAGGAAGTTGAGTACGTCGCTGGCCCAAAAGTCCAAACAGCTTTATAAAGTGATGAAATCAACAACAAAGTACTGAATAATACAAAATTGGCCTAAGCAACTCTTGTTTGTCTTTGAGACCAGTTTTGTAAATTACAAAGTACAATTGTTGTATTTGTGTTTACAATCCATTTTCTTCCACTACTTTATCTTGGCAATTTGGGAATTTTACACAATAAGGTGAGTAGTAACACACAGACACATTTTGTTAAAAAGATTATTTCACAAAAGAAGTGTGCCCAGAAGTAATCCAGAAATTTGGTGGTTGTATGTAGTATTATTAATACAGGCAGGCATATGTAACTAGTGTAATTTAAAATCATGTTGTAGGTACCTTGTATGACAATTTTGTCCACATAATGTAACAAGAGTTCATTTGGGATTTTAAAACTATTTCAATTCCTTACCTGTGCTGGATTTGATATGACGGCATCATCCAGTATAAACTTTAAGTTAACATCTCCAATTAATCCAAGACAAATCACACTACCATCAATTGTAACAGAACCCTTGAAAACAGTAGGGATCTCCACTGTCTGATTATGACCAGACTGCACTAACGTATCTGCCAACTCTGCAAAGAAGAAATATATATATGATATGAGATGTTACTGTTACTCTTACCAAGCTCTTACTTGGTATACCCATATATCTGTGGTGCTATTTCACTGATCAAGAACTTCTGCATGAACAGTCTTTAAAACATCTGTAAGACATCAACTAAAAGATACACTCCATTTCTTGGCACCCTTCATTCAGCCTTAGGTACCAGTGTTCAATGGGCCCTAGGCACCAGTGTTCAATAGGCCCTAGGCACCAGTGTTCAATGGGCCCTAGGTACCAGTGTAATTCAATAGACACTGGAACCAGTGTTCAAATAGGCACAAATGCACCCAGTGTTCCATTGGCCCTAGGCAACAGTGTTCAATAGGCCCTAGGCACCAGTGTTCTATAGGCCCTAGGTACCAGTGTAATTCAATAGACACTGGAACCAGTGTTCAAATAGGCACACATGCACCCAGTGTTCCATTGGCCCTAGGCACCAGTGTTCAATAGGCCCTAGGTACCAGTGTTCAATAGGCCCTAGGCACCAGTGTTCCATAGGCCCTAGGCACCAGTGTTCAATGGGCCCTAGGTACCAGTGTAATTCAATAGACACTGGAACCAGTGTTCAAATAGGCACACATGCACCCAGTGTTCCATTGGCCCTTGGCACCAGTGTTCAATAGGCCCTAGGCACCAGTGTTCAATAGGCCCTAGGCACCAGTGTTCAATGGGCCCTAGGTACCAGTGTAATTCAATAGACACTGGAACCAGTGTTCAAATAGGCACAAATGCACCCAGTGTTCCATTGGCCCTAGGCACCAGTGTTCCATTGGCCCTAGGCACCAGTGTTCCATTGGCCCTAGGCACCAGTGTTCCATAGGCCCTTGGCACCAGTGTTCTGAATGCACTAGGCACCAGTGTTCTATAGGCCCTTGGCACCAGTGTTCCATTGGCCCTAGGCACCAGTGTTCCATAGGCCCTTGGCACCAGTGTTCTGAATGCACTAGGCACCAGTGTTCTATAGGCCCTTGGCACCAGTGTTCCATTGGCCCTTGGCACCAGTGTTCTGAATGCACTAGGTACCAGTGTTCTATAGGCCCTAGGTACCAGTGTAATTCAATAGACACTGGAACCAGTGTTCAAATAGGCACAAATGCACCCAGTGTTCCATTGGCCCTAGGCACCAGTGTTCCATTGGCCCTAGGCACCAGTGTTCCATAGGCCCTAGGCACCAGTGTTCCATAGGCCCTTGGCACCAGTGTTCCATTGGCCCTAGGCACCAGTGTTCTGAATGCACTAGGCACCATTGTTCTATAGGCCCTAGGCACCAGTGTTCCATTGGCCCTAGGCACCAGTGTTCCATTGGCCCTAGGCACCAGTGTCAGACCACACATTTAAGACCACACAACAGTTAATGCACTAGAACAATCGTTGCCAATTTCGTAAGCAGACATTTTCAGTTGACAGTTTCTATTACCATTCCTTAATGCTTACTGCACTGCAAAAGGAACACTAACTTGCCAGTGGTTCAAAAAGACAGAAGAGTGAAACAACAATTGGGAACAGTGCACTCAGTGGTATATCTTCTTGATTGTTTATGAAATTGCACATATTTTCTCCTGTACAATGTAAGGTAAACATAACAATGCTTACTGGTAAACAGCTTTTATGAAATTGGCTTCTCGTTTGTCTGTAAAAATGTGACAATTACTGAGCTTGCAAGTTAAGACGCCTAACTCTTTTTATTGGATCACTTGATAAATAATAAAATCTAATGCCAAACTAGATAGAGTTAAGCACACAGCTTAAAGACATACAGCCAAACCTGAAAAGGCCTCCTGAGTCTCATAACTTCATTAAGTGGGGCCCCAGGAGGCCTTGGCATAAAAATGGCCTGTGATACGTTTCTCTTGAAATACAAGGAAATAGGTACCGGTAAGCCTAACTACCACAAGGCAATTTTAGTATACAGCTATTGCATTTGAATAAACTTGTAGATTGAAAGCCCACCATTAGGGAAAATTCATAAAGATAAGACTTAATAATGGCTAAAAGTAGTATCCAATGTTCTGCACCACCAGCAGTGATAACATAATCAAACCAATTATAAAACTACCCCTGACGAAATGCAAGACCTGAAATCAAAATTAATGAAAGCCCAGATATAAGCTGAACCAAAAAGAGCTGTCCTACTCTCATGATGCACAGCCACACTTATGAAAAGCACTTTAAAAGTGCTCAACGGTACCATTTACTTCCAAAACCAAGCTGACAATGTACGACCTGTGAAAGAGGCGTTCAGCCCCTCTGGCATACAATTATCCAAAACAAAGGACTTTGCAATGATGACTAAATGATTGATACTTAGAGGCAACTGAGGGTGTCAAAAAAAGAACCTGCAACAAATAATCCATACTCTATCTAAAAGGCCATAAATTAGTTTTATGAATGAATACTAAAATAAAATACAAACCAAAAATTGTAAGTAATGGGATACATAAATATGGAAAATCTTGCCTCCAGTGCACGATTACTACTAGTTTGTAGTAAGTTTTTGTTACAAGTGTCAAGCCCGATTCATACTTCACGTGAAAGCAAATGGGATGCAAACTGAGTGATTGCAAACAATCAGGTACACGCTGTTTTCCACTTGTGACGCAAGGAAATTCACTTCGCTTTCGCAATTGGTGAGAAGTATGAACCTGGCTTCATCCCTTACTTACCAGATATATCCACTCCATTGACCTCCATATACTCCTGCATTGTAATATTACCATCAACATGCATGCCGTTATAAAGTGTCCACTTGCCAGTAATGGTCTGCTCTGGACTTTGAAGCCAGACAACAGAGTCATACAGCTAAAACAATTAAAGAAATAGAGTCATAAAAACTGTGTTCATATATGTTTGTATAAAACCAGCTAAAATTATCAACTGCTGGTCAATTTTAACATTGCTTATTTTTATAATAATCTTGTACAAAGCTGCACACTTCTTTTAAGTATGAGTAATCCAATTTGGCAAATAATCAAACTGTGCTTGTAGCTGGTTGGATCACTCTGAATCAAGCTTATGCAGAGTTCAAAGATGAAAAGAATTACACCAACTTGAATGTGTTGCAATATATTTTTACATCAACTTTCATTACTTCTTAAAGATATCAAACACGTTTGGTAATGACTCAAAACAAATATTAGCATAAAAACTTACTTGGTAACAAACGGAGAGCTGTTGATAGTATAAAATATTGTAGGAAACAACTCCCTCTGAAGTAACATAGTTTTTGAGAAAGAGGTAATTTCTCACTAAAATAATAAAAACTTCTTGCAAGAAGTTTTTATTCCTATTCTGAAAGCACACAAATTTGTACAACAAGGGTGTTTTTTATTTCATCATTTTCTTGCAACTTCGATGACCAACTGAGCCTAAATTTTCACAGGCTTGTTATTTTATGCATATGTTGGGATACACCAAGTGAGAACACTGGTCTTTGACAATTTCCAAACGTGTACAGTGCCTTTAATAGCCTCTTTGACCACATTAAGATTCTTTTAATAACTGATAATGTATCACATGTTTAATGCAGCCTTTACATAACACTATACAAAATTTGTCTCTAAATGTGTGTATACCTGTAACAAATGGACTTCATTGATAGTTTTGGCAATAGTGATGTTGCCTTTGATCTCCAAAGATGATCTGAACCATAACTGACCATCAATAACCTCTCCTCCAGAATTGATCAATACTAGATCAGCAGATGGGATTATATCATTCACTTCTGTACCTGCTGCAAGATAAACATTATCTTGGGGAAAAAAGCAGTAACAAAAATTGCATAAATATAGAACAGTACAGGGCAAAATAAACTTATTAATTGGGCAATAGTAGTGTGAGGATCAGGTAATTACTGTGTGGTTATGACTGGGATGGGACTGGCTACTTTGTATCAAGTAGAATTAATAATTAATAACGGTTAAAATGCTCTGAATTTGTGACTTCTCTTTGTTTTTGGTTTTAAAAATAATTGAAAATGCCAAACATTGAAATACTTTGGTTGGTGTACAGCTTTATGTTTCACAATATGCGTGTTTATATGTGTGTACCATCTACCATGATTTGATAAATTGTGTGCACATTCAACATTGACTCATTTGCAAATTAAATGAAGCGCCAAATCACTAATAACATAAAACAGAGATACACACAAATAAAATAGTTGATTCAATGCAGTACCTACATAACTCATAAAGGCTTCAGTTTTTGAAGCCAGTCTTTATCACATATACAACCCATCCCACATGATCTGGTTTTGACCAATCAGAATGCATAAACTCTCTAAGGTTTCTGTGCTGTGGTAAGAAAGCTATCATTTTCAATTGTTCTCCAGTAGTTTTGAATGGGAGCCCCAAAAATTTAGCAATTCCTTAAAAAAAATGATAAAAGGATGTCATTAATGACTTCTTCAATCCTTTGAACATTTACCATCTCATGCCAGATCCCTGTTTTATCTAAAATGATCCCACTTTAAAAATGATAGTTTTATGACATACCAATAGATATATTGCTTGAGAAAGTTTTCAGTCCAGATAACGTCTGATTCAGAGTGCAAGACAGATAGAGTTGGTTTAAACTTCCAAGATTTACACCATTAATGAACTTATCAACTGCTACATTTCCATCAACTGACATATTCCTGTTTAAAAATAAAAATAAGACAAAAATCACTGAAAATTCATCCTTTTGAAATCACCGAGATTGGAGATGACAAAGCAACCTTGCAAGAGTTTGATTTTGTTATTTTACCACACACAGAGATCCTTGTTATTTGATTGGTGGAACACGCTTCACATATCATCCATTATTTTGCCATGTATACTGCTGCAATGCTCCATTATTTAATATTGGAGTCCTATATGGATAATTATTGGATGATTTGCAATGACATTCCCAAAATAGTCGTTCTCCGCCCGTTTGTCCACACGAGGGAAGTCGTGTCATGGCAGACAAGGTTGGTGTCTACATGGAGTTGTCCACGTTGTTTAGTTTGTTTCATAGAATTTTTAGAGTGTGGAGCGGACAAGTTTCTGTGTCTATTTTGTGTTAATTGTGAACCAAATTTCAAATGGCAAGAATCTATGTGTGAGTTAAAACAAATACTGAATGCATTTAGCACCTTGTAAACCCTTATAAAGTGCTACATAAAATTTTGTCTCATAATTTCAAAAAACATGTCTTAGAATGTTTCTGTTTGTTCAAGCACCATGAGTACCTTATTGGTAGATACGTGCGCCATGACTAAAATATAAATTTAGACTATATATATTATTGTTGCAGAATATAATCACGTGGTGAAATATCTGGCTATTCTCTTGAAATGGAATAGACCAGATTTCAGCTTGTGATTATATTCTGGGACAATGCCCTCATATGCATCCAATGTTTGTATAATAACCTGCTATTTAATCCTGCTTGGTTAATGTTAACCAAACTTGGTCAAGGATGTGCTGTAATCTGTTGTATGAATTAGATCTTTATGTAACATTTCAATGCTGAATAATAATATTGCCTTTGGGTCTGTGATGTTAAAACATTGTATCATGTTAAACAAAAGTCCTGCTAAATCTTCTTAATATTGTTGATTTATAAATAAAAGACAACAACATTCGTAAGCATTCAGTTTCTTACCCAGAAAATGATTTTAGTCCAAATATCAACCCATCTGTATCTTTAAGAACCACTGATGTAATGAAGAAATCAAAGTCAATTCCAGAAACATTTCCATACACTGTAAGGTTCTGAGAGAACTCCACACCAGCTGAAAACTCCAAGGAACCTTCAAAAAACCAACAAAGGAAATCAATAACAGTTTAATCAACTCTCTAAAAAATAAATTTATAATCAATATTTCTGAAGAACATACACAATTATTTTATGTGAGGATCAAACCCACATTCCACTACAGAGAGCGTGCCATGAATCCATACTGTCCCAATGAAACATGAGTAAATTATTTCAATCATTAATTAATTTAATAAATGCCACACATGAATGGAAAGTTGGTTGTAGATTCTAGGGCTTGGGATGATGAGAATCATTGACACACACAGGATGTATGATTGGAAGGGGTTTGATTTGCTGGCAGATTGGGGTGAGTTCAACCCCCCCCCCCCCTTCTTCTCTGAGTCTCCCTTCTCTATAAATACTTCAAAGAACAACTTGGGTCAGTTTCTTCTTCGATTTTATGTTTTCCTCTCTGCGATTACAAAATAGAAAAAGGAAGGGAAGAGGGCGTGGTTGAAGCTCCATGAGGCCCCTCCACCATGGTACATAATTGGTGAATCTTATCAGGGTTCTAGATTCAGTGGCACACAGTTTCCAACAGAAAGTGAGTAGATGATTGGCACAAATATTTTGCCTGTTAGTTTTATTTAGAGTTTAACAAAAAGTGTTCAAACAGTAATTTAAAATACTGATTATGGTTGCAATCATCAACTCAGCTCATCATGTTAGCACAAAAGGTAACGTGTATAGTGATTTCTATGTTGCACTACACATAGGAGTAATACAATCAAGTTTCACTACTTGAACAAATCTCATGTACAGCCATTCATAGCCAAGTCATTCGCTTTTGTGATGTGCCATATGACTTAAGCCGTGTCCGAATTGATAGCTATGGCAACAGCTGTGGCTGAATCACCACGTCATCATGCGTTGAAGTATAGGACATCCTTAGCAACACCCTTAGCAACAGTCATAGCCATAGCTGTAGCTGCCAATTAGAATATGGCCGTAGTATTTATCATGGTCATCCTTGATGATTATAATTAGGGGAAAATTTTGTCTAAAAGGACTTTTGGAGGCGTCATGAAGGTACTCCTCTATGGTAGTACCACGTTTTCAGATGTTGTTAATAAAATAGAATTGAAAAACTTCTTACCCGAAATGGTTTGGTCTCCAGACAATGTGACTACATACTTCTCCAAGTCCTGAACATTGACCTGATCAATAGTATCGGTCACTATAAGCTGGTCACTCACTGAAATTGGGGAGTAATGATGTCATTAATAAGTGTTTTAATGTTAAAATGTTTGTGTTTGGAGCCAACTACTTTATAAAGTCTACCTCGGGTGGGACCTGTTTTAACCAAGCTAACATATCTAACCATAACACTATACACTACAATTATGATTTTCCCTTGTGGTGGTGGAGGATCTAATAGGATTTGATCTTTGTAAGCATATAAGGTCAAATTATTATTGCTGAAAGTGAAAAATATGCAGAATTAAGAATGTAAAACAAAAATAATAATACAAAATGTTATTAACAAAACTTTAATCATACTTGTAACCACTCTTTGTTTTGAAACGTCTATGGTTAAAACCGAATGCCTTTTAAAATGTTTACAAGGAACCCAAAAAGCAAAGGCATAATTGAACATACCATTTATCTTAACCCTTTAGAGACCATTAATTTCTGTTCAATCATCACCATATGCCCAGACATGTTTTTACTGTTTATTTTTTAAACAATTTTTTTCTCGTAAAATTGTCTGAAAAAATAATATTAATCTGACATTTGGTTTTGCTTTAAAAACATAGATACTATGTTAACATGAGAAACATTGGAAAATGTCAATTCAGTTCATGACCTTTACTTTGACCTTTTTGGTTGAGTGGAAGTAGGTCAGATTTTGCAGTCATCTACTGCCGCTTTAATAGGCATTTTGGTACAAGTCGCTCTGGTCTCTAAAGAGTAAACATGCTAAGATTTCTTAACATTTTACCCTTGAATAATTAACATCTCTAGTGGGACTATCAGGGATTGCCTGCTTATTGGTCCTCTCAATTGTTTTAGACACAAAGAACTGCATAAATGATTGCTTGACATACCAACAAACTCTCCACCTTTGTATGTCAAGCATGAAATCTTGAATGCTTGTACATGATGGCATATTATTGATGTGTTAGTTTCACTGGATCCTCATAAAATTTGTTTACAGGTCTACTAACTATAAAAATAAATCTGGAGGTACCAAGGCCTTCTGTAAACCTGCATCTTGTATAAACTATCTACCATCCAAAATTAAGTTATACTGACAATGCATTTAGTTGATTTACGATTGAATTTTCATTTACCTAGCAGCTGATCAAAAGTAATAGACGATATGATGGACTCCACATTTCCTACACTCATGACTGCTGAAGAATATAACTCATGAATGTTGACCGAGTTGATTTCATCTGACACATTCAAATTCACTGTTTGGATGTTACTTAACACTATTAGGGACTCAAACTCTATTTCTGCTGTTAAAAAAAACACACACAAATATTTATCCGTGAAGTTCAGTCATCGAACCTATAAGTTCAAAATAAGTGTATTATAATGCAATGAAGTACTGAATAAAACATTTCATCACTGTTCCCACAATGGGAATATGCTGTAGACTTTGCAACATGGCAGCCACTTGGATCATTATCAAAAGGGTAGCCTTTGTTAGCTTTGCAGCAAAAAGTTTACCTATGCATTAACAAAAAATCAACCTACAACAAACAACTTTATTCATACCAATTTCCTGATATTTTGGTTTGACCCTTACACTGATGTGTGATAAGCACTGTATATTTGTTGCTTTCTGAATACCTACTGAAAAACATCCCAACAACACAGGTGGGATCCCAGTGGATTGTTATTGCACAAGACTCATTAAGCGTCCAGCTCGTAAAGCATCGAGTATTCATGACTATAGATTGGTGTATGGTCAAAATGAAAATGAAATTCTTTTTCCCTGATGCATTTGTTACATCCATTCATTTTTGGCTGAAACCCTTGTTTATGGCAGCATCAACCTCAACAATTCTATTACAATCATATCTTTCCTAAATTGAGATTCTCGAATGAATTGTCTGCAACACAAAGTCAAATAAATGAGAGAAGCAAATTTCTTCAGGTACCTGTTATATTCTGGTTGCCACTGATGGTGACAACATCAACAGATATATCCAAGTCATTCAGTAATTTCTCTATGAACAAGTTGTCTTTCATGATCACATCATCTCTAATTGCAACACTGCCACCAATAGTTTGAACACCAAACAGCTTGATAACCTGCGTATCACATATATATCACAAAAAACAACAAGTTTAGATATTTTTCTGTTGATGTGAAATCACAGCTACACATAACCATCTCCTGTAGACACTGCATAAAGTGGTCACTGGTGGTAAAAATTGATACCAAGAATAAAACAACGGATAGAGTTTGTTCATTGCATTCACCCCAACAAAATTAGTTAGAAAACAATGTTGTTCCTGTTAACAGCCCAGAAAGTCTGTGAACTGACAAATGCTACTTAATTGTGCTCCACTAATTAATAACCGAACACAGAACCTTTGTATTCAGAGTACAATACACAAATTGAAGATTTGGTGATAAGACACAGGGGAATCAAACTGGCCTCAGGAGGTATTGTGGGCTTATAGGTCAGAGATTCAAACTTACCGTTCGGTTGAGCTCCAGCAAATCTACACCACTAATGTTGACATCTAAGTCTAGCTCCAGATCACCATGTATGATAACAAACTCCTCAAAGATCTTATTGCCTGGTGTAGTATTGCATTTGTAATTTGTTAGTTAGTCAGAAGGCAAAGAAATTAGAAATTCAGCATTTGTGATATTACAAACACTTAGTATTCAGGCTTCAGAAAAGATACATAAATTATGTTTTATGATTCCAGATTTAAAATTCAAGATACATAAATGCATGTGTTATTCAGATTCAGTTTAATTCAGATGTTTATTCTATTTCAAGACCTTTCTTATGGTGTAAACATTGCAACAAATCTTTGTATTGCTCAGTAGTTTTTTAAATAAAAAATATAATGAATACTTGAAATCAAAGAGGTTTTTGTGTTCATGTCGAGTATAAAGGCTCAATTCACTTTCAATTCAGTAATGTTTTGATAGGGAAGAGCTGAATAACAGCACATGTACAGCTGGCTGTTTACGCTAGTCATCAACAGGGATATCATGACCAGGCTTTTCCGATCGAGCAGAAAAAAGCATCATCTTTACTTTCTATGCCCATTTGTTTGATTTACCTATTCAGGTAATATTGTATATAATTTGGTGAATTTATGTTGAACGCAGTTTGAGCAAGAACCAGAAACCAGAGCCTTGTTTGATGACATCATCATTAATACATTTGCAATGGATAAGGGTCAGAATCTGTTAGCCAAGACTTCAAAGTCAAGTCTTCAAATCCGCATCCTCAAGTTAAAATTAACTAAAAGTGAATTAATAACAATAATATAAAAAGGCATTGACTAGGTGCTTTTAAACTTTTTATCAAAGCACATTACATTACTACCCCTGCTCATTGGGCCTTAAGCATTCCTGAAACCGCCTCAACTCCTTTGGAGCCGCAACCGGCAGCCAAATTGGCACACTGGTTGCTAATCATTCACACCAATAATCTCTACCCTTGCAGGTACCCATGTATTCCTGGGTGATGAGAAGCAATTTTAGTTAATTTTCTTGCTCAACAACACAAGTTTCTTGACCGGGATTCAACCCACACTCTGATAACTCAGCCATCAGAACACGAGTTTGATGCTTGAGACTGCTCAGCAACGACATGGCAAGTCAAAGTCAAAGTCACAGTTTCTTTTGAACAAGTGTAAGATCTTTGTCAATTGAAGTTCAGGTTGTTTATGATATGGTAGGAACTAGTCAGTAATTGATTAAATATAGAAATAGACACATGATCCTCCACACATACCTTCAATACTGGAAACATCATCAAGTTTGATCAAATCCTGTGATAACTGATAGCCATCTATGGTGTCATTTACAAGGTTTACATCACCACTGATTACCAGTGTGCCTCTGATTTCTACTGGAAGATCAATGACTTGAGGCAGTGATAATGAGAGAATCTGCTGCTGTACCTCTGTCAGGTTGACAGTGTTAATAAACTGACCAACAGTAACATCACCCTCCACTGCATAAATAGGAACAAAAACAAATCCAAACCTGCTTAATACATCAACATGTATGAATGATGTCTCCACATGGTATGTTGGCATTGCATCAAGAGTGTTAGAAGAAATACTGCCTAAAACTAAAATGAATCAAATGTTGTAGCTCTGCTCCCCTTGCCATCCCCTCTCCCACCCTGGCTAATCCTTGCCCCAGACTTGCACACATAGTTGGCCTTTTATCGTTTGCTTTGCTCTTGTTTTTACATCTTATAATTCGGTTGTATCTTAGTGTTTGTATTTATGTCTTTATATTTGTTTATAACTTTTTTTATAGTTTTACTAAATATTTGTATCCATCCTGTAATTGGCACTTCTGCTGTTGAAGGCGGAATAAAACATATAAATAACAGGCATCTTCATAGATAGATAGAAAAATGAGCCCACAGACTAAATCATACCCTCCACAGAATCTGCAAACTTCTTGAGTCCAGTCATAATCTGTAGCACTTGAGAAGACGTACTGACAGTCTTTGATGGTAACTCACTAATATCTACTCTAGCTAATGTAGCTTTTTCTATCATGTCTACATCTCCAAGCACATGAATCTCTTGAGTGAAGCTGACACCACCTGCAGATGATTATCAGAATCATTTAAACATGTCATAAATAGGTGGTCATATGACCAATAAGGTCCAATGAACATACATGTACTGGACTTGGACTCCTTCATATCCATTTGGGAATATGAACTAAACCCTACAAACCTTTTGTTATAGCAGTGTGAACACACCGTTGAGCAATACGACTACACAGGCTGAGTGGTGCAGGTAGTGGAGGAAACTTCAGTGTCACATTCCATTCAGGTTTTCTCACCTCACATCCAACTTGTGAAATTCCTTGGTTGCATTAAATGGATAATTACTTCCATTATAGTAGTGTTGTTATACGAACAAAACTTGCACTTTTTCATATGAATGCACAGAACTTCAATATGTACATGTATACACATGGAAAATCTTTGAAGCTGTGAAACAACAACAAATTACTTTGAACCATAGCAACCATTCTTAACAATAACATAAACAACTTCAACAGTTGGCTGGCCACAAAGAGTGAAGGTTCCAGTAAGATGATCTACCAATATTGGGGATCTCATAGCTTGAAAGATGATGTGAACATTTGTTAAAAGCTAGAAATTCAAACCTTGAATAATTGGGCTTATAGATGGAAGTGAACACTTCAGCAAAATGAAAAACAAATGGGTTAGTCAGGAATATGTCTTTAATATACAGATTGTGTTTATTCAATTACTACTTATTCATATTACTGTTTCTCAAAGGTGAATCATACCAGACAGAAATACTTGTGTGAGGTAGTTATATACTATGCATTCGTAGCAGTCATACTGGGCATGCAAAACAAACAACCAATTGGACTCTAAGAAACCGAACAAGAAAAAGAGGGAGACAAAACAGAAGATGGAGAGATGAACTTCGAACATATAGGGGAATTGCTTGGCAACAGACAGCGCAGGATAGAGTGAAATGGAGAATTGGTGGAGAGGCTTTCCTCCTGCAGTGAAGTGAAATAGACTAGACAGAAGAAGAAGAAGCAGTAATACCCATTTACACCAATATACAAAGAAACTAGGATGATGACTTACCTCCTATAATCTGAGATCCTGTTGTCAAAACAACATCCTCAGATATATTCATTCCATTCAGGAGATTAAGGATGACAATGTCCCCATTCACAAAGAGATCTTTAGCAAAATGAATGGAAGTGTTGATGTTCTGTCCTGGCTGGTTGATAAGAACAAACTCAGAGATGGGGACTGTGTTGATAGTCCCATTGACAGTCAGATCACTCAAGGAGACAAGGTTACCTTCAAATACTTTGTGACCTAAAAGTCAAATGTGTTCAATCAAAGTTACTCGTATTCAGATTTATTGCCAGCATACAAATTCTTATGTTTTGTTCATTGGTGGGATACTGATCATATGCAGCCAAACATCAAGATGCAAAGTTTGCAGGGAGATTTAACGTATCTATCCCCTTCCCCAATATCTTGTTATCAACATAAATGCATTTACAGATGATTTACCATAAAGACTTTGTGTGCTATATCGGAGTACTGCAGTGGCATCCAATTTGGTCACATTGCTTCCATCTACAAGATCAGTCAGCAACTGGCCCTCAATGTTGACCATACCTTCAAAGGTCGTGACCCCTGATATATTTCCATCTTGTGTCACATAAATCGCAAGTGATTTAAATGATGAAAGATCAACCTGTGTAATTAACAAAGTAATTCAAGATTATTTCAATTCAAATTCAAATTCAAGGTAATATTTGTTTCCACATTAACATCGTAATAAGAGGATACAATGACTTAGATAATGCAGAGGCATGTTCCGAAACAGCCTGTAAACAAACAAAAACAAGAACTAACACAAAACAACAGCTAGACAAAGGCGAACAGACAATTCATTTTATAACTTAACATTTTATCATTTGGTTGTGGTAGTCGTTATTTCAATCAGTCTTCCACATGAATGTGTTCAGACCGTATTTTCCTGTTCTAGGTCTTAGATCCATTGGTACCAACTTCAGGCCTCTTAAAACATGATTATAACCCGGATTATAACCCTGTCAAGTTATGTAATGATCCAAGCATGTTTCAAACTTCATGGAAAGAACACTATTGTTGTATCCTTTCAGTGATATGGTGGGTTTTCAAATCAAATTTTAGGTGACTTTGACTGATTAATTATAATTCATGGCCTTGTCACATCTAATAAAACACATCTTATTTGCCACACACAAAGTTCAAGTATTAAAACAAACAGAAAATGTAACAAAAATACAATATCTTGACAAGACCAGTCTCGACTCAACAGCTTCTAAATAATTACACTGAGTGGCTACTAAATATTGGGCTCATAAAGAAGGTTGTCCTATAAATCAAAACTTACCGTATCCACAGTGTTCTCCAGTTCAACAACTGCATCGTTTTTCATCATGAAATCTTTACTTATAGTTTTTTTGCCATTGATGATGTGGTTGAGATGTGTTGTTATGACATCTGTAGATAGATCTAAGCCATTGACCTGACCATCTACTGTTATATTCCGAGTAAATGATGTAGAATCGGTAAACGTCAAGAAACCCGATGCAGTCTGGTCCTCATCAAGGGTCATCACATTTCCTGCCAGTGGCAACAAATAAATATTCTTGTCTCACATTGCATCAGTGACAAATTCACCATCCAATATATCTTGTCTATATCAAATATCAATAAATTTATTACGTACTCAATTAATAACACGCATTTCAATTTCAGCCAAAGCACATGCAATGCACATTAATGTTACACATACAGTCCAAACTATTTAACTACTGTAAAGCAATGAAAACTCTTGAAGTGCAGTTGCTTACCTTGAATGGCTATTGCATTGACATCTCCTTGGACATTGAGGTGTGCATTCATGATACGTACATCATCTGTAAATGTTACATCAGTATCCAGTATTTGATCTCCTCCATTAAGCCAAACTAGTGTAGCATTCAGAGTCTGTACATCAATGTCATTGATTGAGCCATCTTGACTGTATGTAATAGCTACATTTGTGCTGACTGAGGTGACAGGATACTTGAACACAAGTGAGGCTTTTAAAGATAATAAAGAAATGCACCTTTTATTATTTATGGACAAACAAATTAGTCAAGATGAACAAGAGTTATGCCAGTTGATCAGGCTCTACAGAATACTTACTACAAAAACAAAAACAGCATCATGGTAATTAAAAAAGAAGAGATCAGAAAAGTGATGAGCTTTAATCTGAAAGCTCATTCATTATAAAGTTCATACCAGTACCAATCCTCCAGAGAAATAGTTCCATCAGTAATAGTTGATTTAACAGCATTTGAAAACACCCAAAATCACTGTTGATTCTTTCAATTGCTGGAGTCAAAACAAGTCCAATATGAATGCGCACAAAATCCCTGAGAATTATGAATTGATGGAATCTTCATAGAACAGTTGTAAGGTGTGATTAATTAAAAACTACAAAGACAAAATGATGTACTTTCCCTTACGACTGAAATTATTTAAAAGCTTAAATAAAAATGTTGTTTTTTGGACATGAAATCACAGAAAATATCATTGGGGTATATCTTCTGGAATGTGGTACAGTATACCCAGAGAATGCCATGCCAGGCAAAGCCTCTAGTCCGTTTACAACTATGTTGCAGCAGACTGTCATTAATTTAGTATAGCATAAATTTAGATTGCAAAAAAATTGTAAAAGAGTTATCCATATTCAATTGTTACACCACAAGAATAGATTGTGAATTTGTATTGGTCAAGAGCCAATCACATGATGCAATACAAAGACGTATGTAACATTTTAAGGCCAGAAATTGTAAAAGCATAATACGCAGAAATAAAAATACACGCGTGTTGCATACTGCGTTATCCATAAAAAGGATGTGCATTGCTCAGCGTGTATCTTTATTTTTAAGGATTGTGACCTATGCATGAGGGTAACATGAGTGATGTATCCCTAGGGATACATTATCTTGATTGTGCCCACCAATGGTCAATTTCCAGCACCTTGTACAATTAGAAATAGCCCTGGGTTTGAGGGAACAGTGACAAATTGTTTTTATTTCAATGACCATTCTGCCATTGTTGTTTACAATTGTTCGCCTTTGTTCATCTGCTTAATAAACTGTGTCAACTTCAATCATAATAATGATGGAAGATGACAACAGATCGCCTCCAAAGAACTAACAAAACATTTGTTGCACGCTGTGATTGTATGACTACACAAATCTGTATGAGCCAAGAAAAAGCAATCCTGCTGACTATGTGTCACGCCATCCCCAACAACTGGCACAACAACCGTCATTTGAGCAAACCTTAGCCGAAGCACACGCCAGCTTCATTGCTTCACACTCAGTGCCAAAAACTGTCACCTCCGCAGACATCGTCGAAGCGAGTAAGCAGAATCAGGCCATCCAATTTTGCATGAGTGCTGTCGAGTCGAACACGGATGAGTCCCTCAATGCTGAGCTCACGAGCCTTCACATTATACGTGATGAGCTCACCGTCTCTCAAAAACGCCAAATGCTTCTGCGTGACCACCGTATCGTCATTCCGCAACAACTTTGCAAACGCATCATCAACATCGCCCATGAGGGTCACCACAGGGCATTACTAAAACCAAAGCTCTTCTTCATGAAAAAGTCTGGTTCCCATCCCTTGATCGTATGTCTGAAGCAGCAATTCGTGATTGTCTGCCATGCCAAGCAAACTTAGTCGAACACACCACAGAGAATGTCAACCTACAGACCAAAGCAGTGTCTGAAATCAGCATTGACTTTGCAGACCTTCCCACTGGGGAACACTTACTTGTAGTCAAAGACGACTACACACGCCTTCTAGAAGTTGAAATTGTACCCTCAACATCTGCGTAGCAGGTAATTCCAAGACTTTATCGCATCTTTGCAAGTTTTGGCAATCCAGACATTGTACGCACAGACAACGGACCTCCCGTTAACAGCCATGAATTTGCCAACTACGCAAAGAACCTCGGATTTGCACATGGCAAAATTACTCCACAATGGCCCCAAGCTAATGGCGAAGTGGAGCGGTTTATGAAAACTTTGAAAAAGGCATACTGCACATCATTCGCTGAGGCTAAACCATGGAAGCGTGGCTCTCTTTTTACTGTTGAAAGGAATTCCCACACCATCACCCACAACTCTTAATACTTCAAGAAGTACATAGGACCCCCCTCTGCGACCACAGTTGAACAATGATGATGGTGACATGATGGTCACTCCTTCCGAACAGATGCCACCAGAACCACCTGGACAATTTATTCGTCACAACCCCCCTCGTGATCGTCAACTGCCGGCATATCTGCAGGACTATGTCCCATAAATTGAGACTGACAGACTGTAATTGCTGTCCATTGAACAATGATGTGTTCCTGCCAACTTTCTTAATGAACACTTAAAGAGAAACAAAATAAATCACGGAAGAACAGGTTTTTTTCTCTCTTTCAATGTAATTTGTTGCCCCGACTGACTTAAACAAATAATACTAAAATCATGTTTTACTCTCAAGTAGTTGCTACAAAGTTTATTTTTTCAACATTGACATACCTCAGCAAAAAATTTATATGAGAAGGAAATTATCATAAGTTTTGATTTAAAGCTTTTCTCATCAACAAGCTAGTCAAAATTTTGAGACCAATTAAGAACTCACTCTGCGGCAGTGAAGTTAATAACAAGAAGTCCGCCTGATGATCCACTAAGCGAAAGTAGTAGTCCCGATCAATTTCCTACCTTCCGCCCAGGTAGTAGTTAAGAAGCAGGACAGTTCTTTTCAGAACTTAAGTGGTCTCCCGAATTCTGAAAATCTACTCTGCCGCAGTAGAATAGTCTCCCAAATTTCGAAATCTACCCCGCGGCAGTAGAATATAGCAAGACAAGTTCTCAAAGAACAAAAATCTACACAGCAAAGTAGATATACACATGGTGTTACCACAAGCCAAATATACATCGATACCAGATCCCAGAGTCTACTGACACGCCCCACTGCACAGGGCAATCACACAAAATGGGCAACCCACACAATAACTCTGAGCCCCCAATCAGAGATCTCCGTTCAGACGAACTAATCAGAGCAGTGACTGACTCTACAATGAAACCTCTGAATCCTTATAAATAGACCAACATGTCTCACACTCTTCAGTCTCCTGACGATGACTAGAGCAAGCTAGACGAAACGTTGAGACCAATAAGGAACTCACCCCGCGGCATTGAAGTTAATAACAAAAGTCCCCCTGATCCACTAAGCGAAAGTAGTAGTCCCGACCGATTTCCTACCTTCCGCCCAGGTAGTAGTTAAGAAGCAGGACAGTTCTTTTCAGAACTTGGTAGTCTCCTGAATTCCGAAATCTACTCTGCGGCAGTAGAATAGTCTCCTGAATTCTGAAATCTACTCCGCGGCTGTAGAATACATAGCAAGACAAGTTCTCAAAGAACAAAAATCTACACAGCAAAGTAGATATACACAAGGTGTTACCGCAAGCCAAATATATACCATAAAATTAGTTTCTGAAGGAAACAATCTAAAATTTGGTTTAAGGTTTTAAGTACGCTCTATAAGTTTTGATGTTTACTCTTACAGTTGTCTAAGTTGTTATACTTTTCCTAAACCAAAATGATTGTAGTTGACCTTTATCATAAATTTACACCAGAACTTGACAAAATATGCCATCTTTAAGCAAGGTGGAGAGGGTTGTAGTATTGTTACATTAGGCACTCCATACCTATACTCTTATGTGCATCAAGCATGCGGTCAGACCTGGAGGTTTGACAACATTTTAGTGAATAATAATAATAATAATAAGACTTGTAATGCGCACATATCCACCCTGCTGGGTGTTCAAGGCGCACATGAATCATGTTACTGAGTCAGTTCTTTGTCTGTTTTAAAAGCTCCTCAATATTACAGACCCATCACAGCGTGCAACAATTGTATAATGACTAATCCCCTGAATAAAATAAGTCAATAAGTTCTACTCACAATTTATGACTTCCACTCCATTGATGGTAACAATGTCATCTTTGTTAGAAAGAATCTCTGATAACCTGTTGTTAATGCTTATACCAGTAGCTATAATGGCTTCATCTATTGGGAAGGAATACTCCTCACGAACTGTAAGATTTGAAACCTTCAACATCTCTTCGATCACAACAGTTCCTACAAGAATAGTTTAATATCCATGGTGTTAATATCATCGTATTATTGATTAATTGAATTAATTGATTAAATGATAATTGATTGGTACAAAATGTATGCTTATTTTTTATATTTTTTGTTATTACACTTTACACTGGCAAAACAACTAGAAGTCATTAAAAGGTAAATTCCACAAAATGTAACTATGACTGAGAAAATTTAAATCGTTGTGTGCCCGGAAGAAGAGCGCAACGAAAAGTTACTGGAGAAAGGGCGCTAAGCAACTAATGTGCAAAATTGCATTTCAAAAAAACGGAGTGTGAAAGTTTGATCGTTTTCTGCAATTATTCATGGGAATGAGAAACATGTCTTTGGGGGTAAATCTAGCAACAAAAATGTAACATGAATGCCATACTTTTTTGGGTCAGAGGAGCCATTTTATTGCTTACGGCCTGTTGTTACTGACAAAAAGTACTTTGTGTGCCTGGAAGAATCCGGGCACACAACAAAATATATACAAATTTTTAAAATTGTAAAGTTTCAAAATAAGTGTTTCAAAACTAAATCCATAACCTGCAGTGACATGGGGTGACCATCCCTGCATGGCTGGATTTCTGGCAGCCGAGGGGAAATATTTAGGCTATAGGCCTAGTACTTGGATAATGATGATTATACCGGCAGCAAATAAGAATATTTAGTACCAGTGCTGTAGTTGAGTCCCTGTTGTCCGAGTCCGAGTCAACCCCACAGAGTCCGAGTCCGAGTCCTCCCCACCTAGTCCGAGTCCCCTTTGGTCCAAGTCCCTCATGTCTATGTAATGTTAGTCCTGTTGCACGCCAGTTTGTTACTCCCGACTCCAAAGCTGGCATATGTTAGTTTGTGTGTGTAATGTAACAAAAAGTCACCCATTTCATCGCTCAAAGGCATTTCTTATACAAACTATAAAATTATTTCTGAGGAAACTAGCTCACTTCTATGGGTTTCTGGTAATCAGCGAAGGCATTTTCTGTAAAGTAGGCTGGGCTTACAGTAGGATTACGTTGAACACCTTGAACAGGGTTGCGATAATTGTAACTTTCATTCCTCCATCTGACATGTATGGATCATTTCTGCATGCAATTTTGGCCATTTCGATCCATTTCTGTCAGACTTGTTACCAGATTTGCTCGATTTGTACCATTTAAATAAGTCAAGATATATACTTTAAAGACAGGCGTGATTGATCTCAGTTGTGTAATGAATCAATTTACATGTCAAAAATAGTTAATGGCCTGATTTTCAACCACAGCAGAGTCTTTCTCGAGAAAGACTCTGCTAGACTTTGCATTTATACAATAGGTCCTTATGATTGGTAAGCAGTTTGCAAAAGTGAATGAATTAACACTTAAAAGATCCTGCGGGAAAAATGAAGGGAAAAAACAAGCACAAACTTACAAAAAACTTAGCGACTTGTTCGAAATCCGTACGTGTCAACGCGTCATTATGAGTGTTGGTCTGTAAAGGACTGTATACGACCAATCATTGAGGTAGAAAATCTCCATGGACCAATCAATGTATAAACCAATGAAAACGGACGGGACGAGCCAGCTATACCTAGCCTGCCATTTGAAGTCTGAGATTGAGCATTATTGGTCGTGCAAAATGCTATTCGAAAGGTTAATCAAGAAGAGGGCACTATTTCAGGTGAACAAAAAACCACTATCACAGACTTGAACAAGACTATAAACCTGACATGTGCGGTTGAAACAAACAGGGTCCATAGTTGACATGCAAAGGCCACAGGCAATGCATCCATGAAAACAATACTATGTTCATCATTGACGCATCATGGGCACAATAAAGGTAGCTAAAGTTGCGTGTTTTCCCCTTTTTTCCCGGTCTCGAGCAGAGTCACGCCGAGTCCCAGGGTTCGAGACCGAGTCCGAATCACGGTGCTCCGAGACCGAGTCCGAGTCCCCAAAAAATGGACTTGAGTCCTCCAGCACTGTTTAGTACATGAGTTTGGCTGCAAAATTAAGGCACGGGTATCAAACAGCACAAGTCACAATTTGATTTCACAAAGTCATCATGAATGTTGATATGACCAATTTGTTGTATGTTCCCCGCTACAGTACCAAGCAGAACATCTTGAATGGTTCGGTAAATGAATGTTTTACATCTTAAACTTACCAAATATAGCACTTAGTAAATAGGTAAGTAAAACATTGAAGTTTGATTTTCGATTTAAAAATGTTTTTACTTGAGTTTTGTAAACACTGAATACCTGTGAAGACAACAGGACCAAGAACCTCCTGGTCACTTGTCAGTTTTAAACTGTCTTGCAGTTTCACAGTAAGTCCTTCAAGAGAAGAAGTCAATGTGTTGACAGTTGATTCAAGGTCTTGAATACACTTTGGAAT
The DNA here is from genome assembly GCA_021014325.1 of Plazaster borealis. Taxonomy (NCBI): domain Eukaryota; kingdom Metazoa; phylum Echinodermata; class Asteroidea; order Forcipulatida; family Labidiasteridae; genus Plazaster; species Plazaster borealis. The sequence continues at coordinate 22,875,552 of CM037475.1, read as the reverse complement.
TTCATCCACTGCAACATCTAAACAAATCAGCATAGTCAAATGTCAGTAATTCTTGATTCCAACCAAACAAGGTACATTTGTAAACAAAACGTTACTTGCAGTATTTCTGAGCTGATGTACATAAATTGCACTTTCAATGCCAAATTTTTAGTGTGAATGTAGTCACCAATTATTTATTTTATAGAACAAATACCATCACAAAGCTGAATGTGACTATTTCATTTGAATTATATATATATTTTTGATTTCATCAAAAGTATGAGAAAGGTTTTACCACACATGACATTGTATATTTAAAGGTATCGTACACGTTTGGTAATGACTCAAAACAAATATTAGCATAAAAACTTACTTTGTAATAAGCAACGGAGAGCTGTTGATAGTATAAAACATTGTAGGAAACGACTCCCTCTGAAGTAACGTAGTTTTTGAGAAAGAGGTAATTTCTCACCAAAATAATAAAAACTTCTTGCAAGAAGTTTTTATTCCTATCTGAAAGCACACCAATTTGTACAAGGGTGTTTTTTTCTTTCATCATTTTCTTGCAACTTCGATGACCAATTGAGCCCAAATTTTCACAGGCTTGTTATTTTATGCATATGTTGGGATACACCAAGTGAGAACACTGGTCTTTGACAATTTCCAAACTTGTTCAGAGCCTTTAACACAATCTCTGGCCCAATCACATAAAGATGTTTAGCAGAAAATAGCGCTAAGCTTAAACTAGAAGGAAACCAGTTACACACAATAAACATCAAATGGGCTTTGGCTAGTAACCTGTTTCTGCTAAGCAAGATTTCTCCGTGCTTTGGTCTTTACCTTGTACCAGCAAGCTGCACAAGTTCCTTCTACAGCACACATTCTGTATGAAGTATTAGATCCAGGCGCGGATCCAGGGGGGGGCGTGGGGGGCGCATGCCCCCCCCCTTTTTCATATAAAAAAAAAAAAAAAAGAGGGAGAAAAGAAAAAAAGAGGGAGAGAGAAGGGGAGGGAGAAATGGGGCAACAAACTTCATTTATCATTTTGCTGCTTGGTATATTTTCACGCCCCCCCGTTTGGAAAATCCTGGATCCGCCCCTGAGATCATCTCATTATTGAATCATCTCATCAATGACTTCCCAAATATCCCAAAGATTGGATTGACATGATGAGGATTGTAATGAAAAGCAGCTCCTGAGTTCATAGCAATACAAAAAATAGCCCAAGGGTCAAATGAAGTCATACTTACCGGACTGATTGACAGGGTTTAAAAATAGTTCAAAGACATTTGTGGTTCCATTCTGATAATAGCTGGTTGCCGACTGCTTATCAGTTACAATCAGCAATAATTCATCTTGAGTATCTACAGTCTGCAAGGTGGCCCCCTGTGTGAATAACAGCCCTTCATTAGCAGCGACACTGGTCAATTGTTCAATGGTAGGCACCCAATCACCATCTTCATTCATCTCATAAATGACCACATCCTGGTAAAAGATAAACAACAATCATTACCTGGATCTCTTTAACACTGGGTCTGTCATAGTTCAGCAGGCTTGTTATTTTGTTTTGACAATTAGGTCTTTTGATATGAATTATTTTGAAATTAATTTCCTTCTTAACATGAATGCCATCCGCAGTGTTTTGAATCTGAGGGCATGCTATTATAAGACACGAGGCCCAATTTCATGGCACTGCTTCCTGCAGAATTCTTTGATTACGGCGCCCAGTAAAGCACGTAATTCAATGGGCTGTAGGTGCAGAATTCTGCAGTAAGCAGAGCCAGCCCAGATTGTTGAGTCCAAGTGATAAATATGAAGTGGATTTGTTGATTTGAATCTTAGTTAAGAATCCAACACTGGTCCATGATACCTGTAAGCTGGACAGCACAAGCAGAATGTCCCCATTAGGAAGCTCAATATCTTGCCATTGGGAAGCACCTTGAGTTGGAATACGCTGATACTCAATATACTGAATTCCTGTAAATAAATAATGTAATTCGAGGTTGAACAAAGAAAAATTGACTAGAGCAAGATTTGAACCAACAATATCATTGTTCGGTGTGATAGTCAGAAGCCATAAACCGTTAGCTGCCGTGTAGCCAGGGATCACACCCAATATATAATGTGTCTATCCACTGTTAAGACAACTAATTTCCCTTTGTGCCAACAAATATAAAACCTGGGGATTCACCTGCTTGTAAAGCATAAGGTTGGATACTATAGCCAGTGTTCAAATTTGTGTTTTCACTTTTTGCTGAAATATTATGCACAAGAATGTACAAGACTGCACAAATTGAGTCTGTTTGTACACATAACTCTTTAGAATGTTGTTACACAGGATGCAAGGTCTACAAGAAAGTTTACAACCAAGCATTTCTGTGTATTTATAATCTGAGCTGTAGCACTGTATATTAAGCAAAAATTGAATATACGACATCAGTTGTGATTTGAATTTTAAAACATGCACAATACACAACAAAGGATTAACTGCTGGGGAGAGTTAATACGTCATTGGTAATATTCAATATGATAGAATTTACACTTGTAGTTCAGGTCAGACATCTAGGATATAGGGTGCGTTCGATTAGCTTCCCCGGGTCGACCCAGGTCTCCCCCCCTTGCAATCGAATAGCTTTGACGTCATTCTCGGGGCTCACCCGGGTCAGCCCCAAGTGCCCTGCTTGTCGAGTGGTTTACTTGGGGCTGACCGGGGTGCATGACGTCACGACAAAAAACTTTTTCAATGGCCACCATTTCGTTTGTAATTCAGCGAGACACTTTCAGTAAGTTTGACACACATTTTCACCCTGAAAACAGCGACTTTGTGAGCATTAAGTATTTTTATATTCGAGGCAAGAACTTGTGTATCAACGTGGGCTTGTACAATAATTTAACGTTGCAGTTTTACCTTTAGAATATTTATTTTACGATCTTTTCGTGAATCCACGGACGCAATGCACAACATGAGAGTAGTTCTGGGTCGGCTGTCCCAGGATGCATTGGTGTGAATGCTGGGTGAAGTTGGCGTTTGTTTAGCTTATGGCAGGGGCTCACCCGAATGAACACACTGGGGTCGACCCAGGGAAGCTAATCGAACGCACCCATATTATCAGAAATGTAATGCAAAAATACAAAATACAAAATGTCAACATGACAGAGCGATTTACCTGTCCACCAGTATATGATTGAGTCTGTGTTGGTATCTAGTACTCCATCTTCTCCAACTTGTTGGTAGTTTGCTACAGCCAGGTAATGATTATAATCCAAGTAGAAGCTCAGTATGTCCTTTGGTGCACTGCTTTCTAATCTTTGAACTTTGATAAGTGAATCTGTGTCTGTGTATATCAATGTGAACATAATGTTTGAATTGCAAAAGTTGACGCAAGTAGTCAAGTGCATAGCAATTCGTTTTCATCTAAACTTTGATGCACAGTAATATATGACTTCATAGATAGGCCCATATTTACATCTTTATAATCATATGACAAAGATCCAACTGCACTTCCACCTGGTCACAAACAAAACTTATATCTTTTCAAAAACCCACCCTTATGTAATATTCAATGTACTTTGGATTCACATTTCTTATAGCTTAAAGGAAATTTCCTTTGTTTGGGATGACTGCACTTTCCACTTAAAGCAAAGTATAAATTTTCTTGGTTAAACATAAGTTCTTACGAGGATCAAATTTGTAGACGATGGTGCCAATATCCATGTTGCCTTCATTGTCTGTAGACTGAGCCACAATAATGTAGGATTCCCATTCTATTTCTACTGCTGCAATGGCTGATGCACCATAGGTCTCCACTGATGTCACCTTGTCAAAATGAGCACCGCTGAATGCATAAACACTGGTACCACATCAAAATAAAGACAACTATAAAGATTAATATTAAAGTTTACATTGACCGTGTTGACGGCTAAGCTATTTACCATTTTACTATGAAACTACGGCTTTGGATGTGCAAATCTAGCAAAAATGAAAAAGTATGTCTGGACATTATTATAATAGTAATTCAGGCCCCATATCCATTAGTGTGTACCCCTATTCACTGAACCTTTAGCATTTCTTAAACATCTCAATTCAGTAGGAGTATGCAGCTCCGGCTACCAAATAGGCAAATATTTAGCTCAATAATTCTGCCTTTGCTATTGGGAACAGCTTGAGGCTAATAGTGTCTTGCTCATTGTTCATGAACCACATTCTGGATCAGCTGCTGCAGACCTGCAATTCAATTTTCGAGAGGGCATTTTTCATTTTGCAAAGGGCACTTCCATTAGAAAATCTCAAAGTCTATGGGAAACATTTGTAGGGGCACCAAGGCCAAGACCAGGGGCAACAGAGGCCATGGCCTCCGTGGCCTCCATGAAATTCCAGGCCTGATACTGGTCTTTCATTGGTCTACCTCTTTAGTTGGCCGACTGTAGAAGCACAGTCCTCAGTTATAGAACCAGATGCAACAAGGTGGTCTATAATTTAAGCCCAATTTCAACTTTATATAAAGCTGGCTGTAATCTTTTTTTGCTTTAGTATTTTTAAAGAGCATTACCAAGAAACCATATACCGGTATTAAGACATAGATTACATCCTTTAAAGACACTTGGCAAACTAATCCTGTATTGGTAATATTGCCAATAGAGAGGGTTGATCTCTCATTTTCTGCTTCCTCATTGTCCAAAAAAGTCAGCTTCCAGTAATATGTTTTTCAGTTTAACCAGTTAACCCCGGAAATTGTGTATACATGCCAATATTTTCTGTGACAGAAATTGGATGATGTGTACACCCAGCTTTGTATAACTCAAAATACCTGAACGTTAACACGCCAGGACATTTCTCTTTGTGTAGCGTGCACAGTGATTGCAGTCACCAGGCTTCATTTGCCCATAAAAATAGGTACAACGGGTACAGGAATTCACGCTCAAAATCTCAAATTTTCTGTTTTTTTTTGTGTAATCCCCGATTCCTGACCATCGTCCTCTTTGTCATGTTTGTTGTCTTTACTTTGTTTAGTTAGGGTTTCATTACGACATGGATATTCTCAAGAACAAATTATTCTGCCATTTCTGAAAAATTAATCCCATCCCTATGTGCAAGGAAACATTTTGGAAACCCTGGCGCTAAGTGGTTCATCAAAATATAAAGTTCAGAACAACATCCATCAAACCATTTGTCCCATATGGCACAAAAAGAGTATTTTGATTGAATGGAAATAACTTACTACATGTTTGAGCGGTAGTGTGTGTAACCATCTGCCTGCATGTTGGCCAATACAAGGTAACCATCTCCTTCAAATTCAAAGAATAAAAAATCAGCAGCTCCATGTGTTTCAATCTGTTGCACCTCAGACACACTCTCTACTGCTGATGCATCAAACCGGTAAATGTGGGACATACAATCATATGACCCAGTATCTGTTATCTGATTGGCTACGGCAATGTATGTGTGACCACCAACCTGAAAAGCTTCAATATCTGATACTCCATATGTTGGAAATTCAATATCTGAAAATTTAAAAAAAACAAGAACAATTGGTGTAGTTCAAACCCAAATAGGTCACACGGCAAAATATTTATTACAAGAATAACAAAACTAGTTTTCTTTTGTGTTGCTTGAAGTCTAACCTGGAGGCTGCTTGGGTTTCCCATGAATGATTACATGTACTTGTGGGTTTGCAGCCTAATTAGAGTTTACCCTCCAGCAACTGTGAATCCTCACTTCTGATTGCCCAAATACATGGTATGCATTGCAATAACCACAAGAAAACCTATATTACATCAATCATGTTGCATTCACATGCTTACTGCATTAAATTTAATGGTTGTAAAAAAACAAACTTAACCATCCATGTTTATTAGTGTGCCAAGTTCCAGAGATTAACTCTTTTTAAGAATATAGTTGAATAGTCATTTTGAAATGTTGCTATTTTCGTAAATCTTATTTATAAGCAATCAAAATACCAGAAGGGGTTGAAACCTTGAGAAAATTGATTGTAGAGCAACTTTTGATTGTGACAATATTTTCTCTGTTAAGTTGCTTTATGGCAAAAAGTGAAGGCTTCTATAGCATCCAATATATAACTTGACCTTTGGCCTTGTTGTATATGGGGGGCAGAAGCACTAAATTTGTCAGCACAGTTGACCCTCATTATATAGACAACTGTTATAAAGACGTTCTGCTTATAAAAAGTACATTCTGAAGTTTGTTTTCTTTGTTTTGCTGACCTCTTATAACAACAATCCTGTTATAAAGAGGTAATTTGGTCAGTCTCAGAGACCTTGTTATGATGAGAGTCAACTGTATTCCACTCCATAATGAAAAGTTTTGGACATTTGCTTGTCTGTGTGTGCGCGCGTACACACAATGCACGTAATAGCATTAGCTTGCATTTGCAGTTGCGCCCTCAAATTGGTCATATCACTAAAATGGACGAGGCTGTAAATTTGGGGTGATCAGAATATTAAACAAAATATCCCTGCCTTTCTGGTGATACCATTTGTTTACATCATAACCGAGAAGATGGTTCGACCATTTTAGTTTACAAAACTTGAGTCATACCCCAAAACCGCAGAAGTACCTATTCAAATGTGGACAACACGCAAACAGCAACCTATTTTTTTACTGCATGGCCTCGCTCGCCGCTTTATAACCAAAGGAACAACTCAGTGTAGCCTTTGGGGTGACGTCATTCTCGAAGCCTGTGAAATCATCTTCACACTGATGCAACAGCTGTGTCTATTGGACAATATTTTCCAACGACCATCTTTAATTAAAAAACTTATACCCAACCACTGCCACGGTTACTTTGTATGCCAGGGCACATACCATTCACATAACAATGTATAACATTATTTCACAGCGGGTGTGTGTGTGTGCGCGGGCGCGCCGTGTTGTGTGTACAGAGCTTTTGTCCTATTTTGTATACTTAGTTTTCATTATGATGGGCTTGTAGGATAACTAATAATATAACAGTCTACAACAGATCCTGACTATTACCAGTTTTATTGAAGATCTTCCTTCCCTGATCAAATAGATATATATTGGCAGTGCTTTCATAAGAGCCATCTGCTGACTGCTGTCTACCCACTATCATGTAGTTATTGTTGTCCACAAAAAAATACTCAAGCACAGTTATGTTGTTTGCTAGAAGTGGTGATATTCCCTCCAGATCTATAGACATGTCTGGGAGAAAATTAAGACAGTTATTCAGTTACAGAGAGAGTAAATTACAAATGCTTAATATGACATAATTAACATGTATCTCTCAAAGTCATATGACTTAACTTTTCTGCACATAGTTGAAGCACCATAGTACTACTTCTAGATCATAACTCACCCAAGGTTTCTCAACAAACCCAAAATAAGCTTCTTCTTTTCTTTTTGTTCCAAAAATATTTAATAAAAGGTAAATGATTTCACCTTTCCACAAAAAACTGTGGACATTCCAAACTCTAAATCCAAAAACAGATTCCAGAGATCTGTAATTACACCGTGTCTTCCAAAGTAGCTTATAACATAAATCTACACTTGATCGCACACAGTCATGACTGTGTTAAAATGACTAAATTCCAAATTACAAACACATTTTGGATATCTTAAAACCATCTCTGCATCATGTCAATGGATTTAATGAAAATCTAGGTCAACAGTGCACTTAACATTAAATTCAAACAAAACTCAATCCTTCAGAGTCATTTGAATATTTAAAATGTAATAGGAAATATGATTGTAGTAAAAAATACACAATATTTGGTTATGCACTTGTCAAGAGAACAAATGTTAATGTTCATAAGCCAATCTCAGGAGATTCTCACAGTATGGTGTTTTGCAATGTGAGAAAAAGTGATATATTTTTTCATAACAGCAGTACTTTGAAGTGAAAGGTTTCTCAAAATGCATAACTATTTAAAGCTGCTGTACTTCTTACCAAGTAAGTTTTTATTACCATTAATTATCAGAGTAATTACCAAACGTGTACGATGCCTTTAAAACAAAATAAGTATAATGTTAATAAGGTATGGTAAAATCATTTATATAAAATATAATTATACCACAAAGATTTGTTTTAAAGAGTTGTTTGAGATCCCGTTTACACAGAAAACATACTTCACAGTTCAGCATTACATGTATGTCCATAACCAAATTTTCATTTAAACAGAATAAAGGAAGAATGCTTTTTGTTTGTTTGTGTTTGTGTTTGTTTTTTTTTGCTATAAAGCTGCTGTTGTAAGTAGGATTGACTCCGTGATGGCTTGTTACTGCAAAAGATTCCATATTGCTTACCTCCTACATTGTCAGCTTCCCTGCAAGTCCTGCGATGTTGTTTCTGGAATGAGCGATGTATGTCCACCCGGAAGCTCTCTAACCTTTTATCCAAGTATCTCTTTAAATATTTCACATCTTGATTTGCATTAGTGTTGTGTGAGGTTGACTGACAGGAGTAAAAGCTTACAAGAATGAAGACCAGTAAAAGCATGACCGACTCCATCCTGCAGATACTCGCCATATCTGATAATCATTCACAAGAAAGTACAAGGAGTCAATCCAAACCTAGACCTCAACATTTTAACTGAAAATGCATAATTGGTAACAGTAAAAATGTTTGTATAAAGATTATAAATCAATATAAACTAGAGCTTTAATGTGTCCAACACAAACTCTTCATTCAGGAATGTATAAAATTAATAGCAAGTAAACACCCAGTTGTAAAAAAAAGATTTCCTCAAATTGCATGTCATTACCACTGACGAAATCAAAACAAATAAAAAGTTATAATCACAATTTTTTACTTTAAACTTCCAGTTTGCACCGGAAAGTTAAATAAGGTCATCACTGTATAAACATTTAAAACATTAATTTGGGGTTGAAGTTGAACAAAGAACAATTTACTACAAGGGAAACTAACAGTTGTATGGCTTCTGACTGGCACCCCAAACACAGATATTGACAAATAGGGAGACCGTGAACATAGGGCTAGATAACTCAGTTGGTAGAGAGCCAGCACGTTCAAATCCCGCTCTGGTATTTTTTTCTTTGTTCAACCCGTTCATAACTTGATATTTAAAACATTACATTACATGTGATTGAAATGTATCAAACAGCAGTAGATAGGGCAAAATCTCAATATTACGATGGTCTAAAAATAACCTTAAGAAATGGTTTTGTTTTCCACCTCCAAAAGGTTCAAAGGTCGGAAGTCCCATCCCCAACAACAACACACGTAACAGCACATTAAATAGTTGTTCTGTGTGTGTACAGACCATATTGATTGATGTATTTCACGCACAATGTACACAGTAATAGCAGCCATATTTGCTTTCACGATAAACTTGCCGGTGTTTTTACACACGGAATACAATGATTTGAAAGGAGATTTTGAAGAGTTTTAGGTAAAGAAGTTATCTGTAGGTAATAGAGGCATTCGTTTTTTTTTAGTTCCAAAGGTTTTGTAAATATTTTCAATCACTTTTTTTTAACATTTTGTTTCTTTGAGGCAACAGTACAGTTGAGCAAATTTCTGTGCGCAACTTTCCATGAAACAAACGTTTATGACGTGCAAAATGTTTCAAAATGTTGTTGATCTGCCTTATGTTTTCAACCTCAACCCTTCAATATGGCAAATGAAACCAAACAACTGGGAAGATGATCAGAGCATACTGATCGAAATGTTGAGTTGTCAAACCACCAGTTCTTCTCAGAACCACCACAGCTCAAAAAAGATTTATGTACATGGTGTTAACACAAACTTAACTTGATTGAAATCATTTGAAAGGTAATTTCATCCTCTACAAAATAAATAACATTTGTAACACACAAATAATTACTTGTGTGCGAGTGCTCAAGGGTTAATATTATTAAATTTGATGGTGTGTTTTTTTTTACAAAAGGAGTGATCAATTAACTGTCATGTATTTTGAAGTCCTGAACCTTCCAGTCTTAGTCTGACCTTTGGGTTCTTGATGATTTCAGTCTCAATTCTCAAGGTCTCATTGTGATTTCCAATCACAATGCATCCAAGGCGATTACTAACTTAAAATAATTCATCTACTTTCTGCCATTCTGAGACCCATACATACAAATACATCAAATCTGTATTATTTATTTGACCTCAACAATAAAAAAAAATACAAAAATACAAGGCAAATCGAAAAGAAAAAACAAAACAAAACAGAAAACATCAAAATGAGAAATACAGGCCAAGCACAAAATACATAAAATGGCAATGGAAAAAAAAGACAGGAGGGGAACAAGATGAGCATGGGGAACAGCAGTATTATTATCATGGGGAAAACAATGAGTGCATGAGAGTATGATGGGAGCATGCAAAGTATGAAAAGCCAGGGGCAAGAAAAGTAAGCTAAGTTACTGTTGCAGACATTGGTTCCAGCTACTAATTCACATGGGAAAACATATAGCTATGCACAAGTACATGACTTAAGTTCCATACCTTGATAAGATCCCATGTACCATAGAGCAAACTGTCAAGTAGGCATATGCTGAAGGACAACCGTGACAAGTGTGGGTACCTTGATGCCTACATACACTGTACAAGCAAACATATACTGCAGCCAGTCCTATTCTACCATCACCAACTATCTGGTATTCAAACCTTGTGTGAAAGAATTCCTGGCTTTATGCTACATCTGTATCAAAACAAAGAAAACTCAACATACATTTGAATGTGAATCTTTGACAAGAATGAACAAGAATGTCAAAGCAGTTGAAGTCAGCATGATGACTTGAATTCACATCCACCTTAGAAAATGGGTCTATTCATGAACACTTCTATTAATGCAGGAGGAGTTGGATAATTAGTCACCAGTAGTCATGGTAAAAATGCTTGGTTAAACAAGCATAACTTGGAAGTATGCCAAACACAACTATAAAATTGGAGTGGGAGGAGCATGGTAGAGCAAGGTGGAGTGACACACTGGTATGCAACCACAAGTTTGCATCCCTCAGATGGAACAGTATCAAGGTGCAAGATGGGGAGCTCGGGCTGAAATGTGAAATATGCACTCAATGCTATTTTAGCAAGCACTCTTTTGATGCAACAATAGATCAGTGCAGACATTGACCATTGCTATCAAAAATAAAACAAAGCATTTGCTTGCTGAAATGGTGCCCATGTGTATTTCATGTTCCAACAATAGACTGTGCAAGTCTCACGCATATCGAAATTGAGAAAAACAACTCGAATGAAGACTATATTTTTCTATGAAATCAAATCTTCATTTTAAGTTATACTTGCACAGAATTCTTGAAAATAAAAATACCCATAGCAAGTTGTTACAAATAAATTTTCAATTTTTGTATAATACAAATTATTTGTTCAAATTAACATTGAAACAAAATTAAAACTTGAGACAAGGATGCTAGAAACCCCGTTTGCCAATCACGTCCGAATGTGTGCGTCTATCACATAGGTTTAATTACAACACGCCCATCAGTTGGGCAGCATTCTTAATTGTTTACAAGTAGCCGGAAACAGAGGTCAAGTCTTATTTTGGGGTTTTCTTCATTATTTTGTTGAATTGGTTTTACTTTCATATTGTTTATCACTTTACATTCCAAACATCATATATAATTTTCATGGCCATAAAGTATGTTAAACTAAAATAATTGAAGAAACAAAATCCTGCTCACATAAAACTCCATATGGTTGGGACCACAATGGTCCCGCAAGTTTGAATATGCGCGAGACTTGCACAGTCTATAGAGCTTCAGTTCCCCATCTTGCGCCTTCAGCGCTCTATAATCTTTGAACAGTACAGTTTTGTTAGGAGCAGCAGTATGTTTCCACTGCCCTTGGTGTTATACTCATGACATTCCTGTATTCATGAGAATAGCATCGTTATAAACAAGAGTAACATCATGATCGGAAAACACACCATCATCATTTCTTGTGCTTCAGGTCTGAACCTTGAGTAAACGTGGTCCAAGAAGACAAATTTTAATAAATTAGTCATCACGAATATTGTGGAGTTATGAGTGTTCACAATTTTGATAATTCACCTTTTAGAGACCATAGCAGCCACAAGCCTAGTCCCAATCAAAAAGTCAAAGTAAAGTTCTGGTCCTCAATTCAGAGTTTTCAATGTTTCCCATGCTTACATAACATCTACATTTCTTTTAAAAATATATATATAATTCTTGTTTTGAATTATTTTGTCAGAAATTTTTAACAGGGAAATTGTGTCCCAAAACAACACTCTTAGTTATGTCTGTGCATGTTGATGACTATACATAAATGAATGTCTAAAAGGGTAAACAAGCAACAATTTATGCCAACTATTCCACATGTCAGCATTATTGTGGAGTAAATAGAAGCAATTATACACTATGTAATTGTTTCATTCATAAGAACATTATAGTGAAATAGGCTGTAGCATTGTACATGTACACATCATGAGGTAAAAATAAGCATAATGCTTCACCCCATTGATAACCAAACTTAAAGGAGATGGTCGTTAGATTTGAAGGATGTCTGGTACAATGTCTTATTCGGTCACAAGTGCATGACCAGTTTGAATTTCTTTCTTATCTAGTGTTGTCATGCCACTTGGCAAGATGTTGTACTGCAACCTCCAGTTCGGACTGGTATCCTTGTGCCATAAATTTCTTAGAGACTTGTGAAATGGTGACTAAGAAGAAGCTTGCCCCAAACCAAGTGCCACAGCAACACTGGATTTAGTCCGAGGAACTCAAATTGATCATTCACTTGTGACAGAACAAGGCAGTGTGCTAGACCTGATTCAAATCCAACATGCAACAAACTGATTGAGCACTTGGACCTTCTCACCTTTACCCACAATCCATTTACACGTTACACAACACAAAAACTTAACAAATGTACATATTGATTGGTTGGACAGCTTTTATTAAGCATTCTTTTATCTTCTGTTTCTCACAAATTATCAATTTGTTCAAGTTTCTGTTGGTCTAGATAATAGCCAATAATGTCACATTATATTTTATAAAATGAAAAATCATTCAAATCTATTTAAATAAACATAAATGACCAATCCATAAATAAATCCTGCTTTTTATTTTCTCACTACTTTTTTGGTTTGCATGTCAGAAAACTTGTATATTAAAGACATACATTTAAACAAGTTTGTTTTCACAATGTTTTGAAAATGGCATAATTTCCTTTAACAATGAAAATAACAATTTACTGATTATTTAATTTATAATAGTATTTCTGAAGATGTACCGTGTACATTGACATTGTACGAGTACAGCGAGTGGTTGCATTGTTTAATCCATCTTCACATAATGAAACCACGTTCAAGATATAGTTGCAGGAGTAACTCTAAAATAAACAACGAAATTCAGGCTTATGCACTGTCCCAGCAAATGACTGTCAATCAACACAGCATATTGGATGTATCGCGGTGACAATCTAATTCTCAGTAAATAACTAATTTCTTATTAGCAAGAAATTCAGCTCCAGAAGTTTTAAAGACATTTATAACAATTTTTTTCTGTTTTGTTGTTGTTGTTGATGTTTCATACAAAAATGACAGAGAAAAGATAAAACAAACTGCATAATGATAAATTAAAAACATCATGGTTTTTCTTTGCAAGAAGTACTCTGTACGAAAAGAATTACAACAAAAGTAGCACCAACATCAATAATCCAGATGAAAGGTGGACACTTAACAATCAATTAAAAAATACTGTAATGAGATCGGTTACAACTCATGGCAGTGCAACTTTTACGCATCTCGAAATACATTTAAAATCACAATGTTAGATTTTGATAACAGTAATAATGAGTGTGATTATCAGGACAGATATGTCACATGAAAAGCCAAAACAGATTTTTTTAAAAGAACAAAGGCCATCTTAAATTTGTAACTGACAAATTTGTGATTCTTATTGGGGGATTGAAAAAAAGCTTTTTGGAAAATGCAATAGCAAAATGACAACAAATGGTTATTGATTATGTAATCAATAGTGAGTGCAATGCATCATTTTGTTAGGGACATCCTAATGTATAAACAGTTAAAACACAAGTCAGTGAAAAATCCCTTTACCAATGAGAATTTGAATAAATTAACTTTCTAAATACCAGTGACATTTGATGTTGTTATTTAGTCGCAAGTGAACAAGTACAACCACCATTCACTCAATGATGCAGAGTATCATAGCATCTTGGTCCGTATCTTGATATTACATCAACAAGGACTTACTTCTTTCTTCAACCAATCTTGCATGGATCTGAACCGGATTGTTTATCCATTGACTAATAATTGCCTCAACATTTTACACAATGATGCATTCCATCATGTACCGAGTTTGAAAAGTTCAGCCAACACTTTGGTATAAAGAGGATTAATAAAGAATTAAAAGGTGGATAAATTAAGGCCATTCAATCCCTGGTATTGCTTTGCTGCTTTACTTTAAAAAATAAAAACTATTGAAAACTACGTCCAAGACCAAACTTCTAAATATACATGCTATCGACACAAGTAGAATCTGCTTTTTAACAAATGAGAGTGAGAGCTGAACAAAGAGACAGCTGGTTGAATGTAATACCAGGGAGTGTGTGACTACTAATGATGATGATGATGACAACTATAGAGAACTCTACAACTCATCCTTGACCTGATCTCCATCCTCTTCTTCTTCATCCTCCTCATCAAAATCTTCCTCCTACATGAATGAAAATCACATATCACGGTCAATGTGAATAGCAAGTTGTAGCAGGAATTACACAACAGTGGTCAATGTGAACAGCAAATAGTAGCAAGGATTACACAACAGTGGTCAATAGCAAATAGTAGCAAGGATTACACAACAGTGGTCAATGTGAACAGCAAATACTAGCAAGGATTACACAATTATTGTATTTTACTCTTTTTTTAACAAGGTGAAAAGCTGCAATATTGTTTTGTGTACACTGAATCTGAGTTTATTTGAAAATTACACTAAAAACTTCAATTCACGTTTGACCCGATGTTTAAGTTGATCAATGACAATTACCTTGATTTCCAAAGTACTGAAGACAAATTGTTTTAAGGACAATTAAGATTGATGTCTTACCTCATCTACACCAGAGCCATCTACTCCTCCAGACTCCAAAAACTTGATAAGATCTTCCAATGTCCTTCCACCGTTATAATCAACAATCTGTCAAACAGGAAAATAAACATCACAATGGCATCATTTTTGAAATATTTAAGTTAATTTCTGGAAGTCGCTGAGCACAAAACATACTTTTAGAAACACATATCCGCAATTAATTGTTAACAAGCCAATTTTTTTCACAAAGGGGGTGTTCATCTGCAACATATGATTATAAAGGTAAATTTACAATTTCTGATTCAAGATTAGTGAAATCCATATATATACCAGAATATTCTCTTGCCTGATAACTTTAACCTGATTACCCACATTACAAGGTCACGACCTACACACAATGTGTGGACAATTTCTCTACTATTTTGGATGACATTCTTATCAATAGAAAGAGTTTTAGTGAGGAAGTAAAGTACTAAATGTTTCAACTATTTTGTTTCAAACAACTTCTTGGATTTGTTTAAGGAGATAAAACCTGTGCTTTCCTCTGAGAATGCTGAATCATTTCATTTGTATGAATTTGTCAAATTTATATTACAAACAAGTACTGATTATTGGAGTTCTAAGGAAGGCATTAAAAGGACCTGAAGAATATCTTTAACCATAAATTCCCATTCTTTACATTCATGTCCAACATGGGCAAATGAAGGCGTCTACTTCAAAACATTATACCTATTCATCAAGCGAGCCAAACATTTTAATTTTTATTGTACAAATTAGTTATCGGCAAAGGAGCAAAACGTATGGCAAGAAACCTTTTTGACATTCTCAATGCATCATGGGAAATGAAGGATGTGAATGTCAAACAAGATTTGTTTTTGTGTGTACAAAGTGTGGTGGTATAAAAGTGATATTCAGGAGAATTTGTTGGGATCGCCTCTCCTGCCTGGATAACGTCGCCATGTCTGACAACTTTTGCACCCAAAACAATGACTTTTTAAAACCCAACGATACCGTGTTTAATTAGCATTTCTTATGAAATATGCTAATTACATTCACACATGCATAAAGACACTATTGGCGAACAAACACCATAGAGTTGTGCACTAGGCAGCAAACAATGCTTTTGCATTACAACACCATCAGCCCCATACAAAAAGTCCTTATGTGCCCTTTTTTTTTGCCAACCAGTAGTGTTAAGTGCGCACGCAATTTACTTATTTCATGGGAAGGGTCTGTTTGCTAAACCTAGCACTGGCCCGTGCTAAGCGGGGGCATCCCACAAGTAAACAATAACTATAACAATGATTGTTGGTCTTTTTACTGTACTTTTTTGCATCACATAAATTTGCTTAAAACATGCCCTCAAATGTACTGCAAATTGTGATTTACTATTAACTATTTGCTTCACTTTTGCTTCTGGTATGAACCAGATTTAACCTGACATATTGATAGATAACTGGTTCAATAGATTAACATCCTTAATATATATCCTTAATATAGTATGGAAACAACACCAGGTATAATCTGCATGGTGTAAGACCAGCTTCTAAATGCTACTAGAACAAAAGAGTAAAATTTGTTGACCTTGACACATGAAAGCTACTAACCTCATTTGTTTCCTTTTTAATGAATTTTAGTGTGGGGAACCCTCCGATTGAAATTCCTTCAACCTCATTAGCAGTGGAATCCATTTTAGCAATAACAAGATCCTCTCTATCTAGGAAATGCTTTCCCAAATCATCAAATATTGGAGCTAGCTTCTTGCAATGTCCACACCATGGAGCGTCTGAAATCAATAAAAGATAACATATTTAACAGTAAGTAAGCTTTGCAGCAATACAATGTGTTTTGTAATGTTTTTAAGCACATAGGGACCTCAAGGTGATATGTTCTTTATAAGAATCATCTAATAATATCATTGATCAGCAATCATCCTTTGTGGTTTTTCAACAGAGGAAACTGAATATTACATTTTAGATCAATCATCATCATCCAGGCATGTGAGCGGGTCATGGAAAACAAAGAGGAAAACTTTTTTTTTCAGTGTCCAGATTTTGGGCCAGCGCTATTTGTACGTGTCCGGATTTTGGGCCAGCACTATTTGTACGTGTCCGGATTTTGGGCCAGAGCTATTTGTACGTAGTCCGAATTTTGGGCCAGCGCTACAGTCAGGTATAATAGAGATCAATGGGTACCACACACACATGAAAGACTGTGTGCGCCTAGTCTTGGCTCAAGGTGTTGGCTTTTTAATACATTTTTTAGTAATGCGCCCTCTCTTGGTAGAACGAGACGACGACATGTGTAAGTATAACGGGACATCGCGCTTAAAGAAAAATTAACAACAACGGCTGTAATCAAAGACTAACGCGGAGCATGCGCGGAGCATTTTACCGGGGCTAGCCAACGACTCATGTGTCAAAATCAAATTGCAAATAAAGTACTCCCCGATGCCAGGTTCCCCTTCTCTGTGTGAGTGTTGTGCAGTTAAATTACTTGCTGCTCGATGTTGGAGGTAAAACAAAATTTAAAATGCGGGCCGGCCACTCACGGCGGAGACGGGGAAAAAGCAGAACCCGCAAGAAAAACACGGAATGGGAAAATTTAAAAAAAAGAGGTCTCACATGCCTGATCATCATTGACACAAGGAAACTCACTTCACTTTTGCAATTCCCAAATAAACCATGATTTTGTTATTGTTTGGTACGTTCATTGTGGTTAATTAAATAGCTCAAGAAGAAACCTAGTCAAGCAATTTTGAAATTAGAAAGCAATTTTTTGAATACTTACAAAATTCTACCAAAACATCCTTGCTTTTATCGTACACCACTTCATCAAAATTCTTGCCTACTAGAACTTTGACTGGTTCTTTGTCCCAGTCTTCAGGAACATCTTCCGTCTTAAGATGTGCCTACAAAACAACAACAAACAAACTACCAATTGAACAATCACTCATTGATCTCCTGCAAAGTGACTGTTGTCACAAATATTAGCATGGAACTCTCAAATATTCATTACAAAGAAATTTTGGTGTAAAAAGGGGACTTTTTATGCACTTGAGGCTAATGACAAACTCCACCCAAATTGTGTAGGAATATGATTGGTTTGGCGAAACACATACAAAACAATCAAAAATCAAGTATTTTTACCCCAGTTTACCCTAATTAACTTGTACAGTTAATAAACAGCCATTGGCTACTGGGGATATGCAGTATTGAAAGAGGAGGTGTATTTTCAGTTGAAAATCACCTGCTAACCATTACTAATCTAATTGTATAGGAATTTTTTTAATGTATGGTAAATTCTAGATTACTTGTAGCAATGAAAGGGACATTAGAACTAGTCCCTCACGTTTGCAGGGTCAAGAACTATACGATCCACTCACTTATATTGAATTTCAATGACACTATTATCTAAGACCTATATCTTAAACATTTGTACATCTGATGTCATAAAATTGCTTACTGTGAACCAGCTAATGTGCATGTACTAAAATAAAGCTTTGGGTTTACAAGATGGCAATGAAATAGTCAAAATAAAGGAAAATGAACTTCAACTTAGATTACTTGTCCTTTTTTATCAAAAACCTTACCTTCAGTTTACCATCCTTAAAATCTTGAACAAATTGCTTAATGTTCTCTGCTGTCATTTCATTTGTTTCTGGTTTGTATTTCTTCATGTCATCAGCTAGGACGATGATTCTCATAGTTGGCATTTCTTCACTAGCAATTGCAAAGAATTCAGTAATGCGAGCATTGTTCTCAATTTGTGTGTTGATGAGGACAAATAGCATCTGTGGAGATACAATAAATTTCATCATCTCAGTCACTATTTCTGTCCATTTGAACATTACTGTTTTCTAGAGAGATGGAGTACCAGATTCTACTAGCCACTGTTGTATGCAAGTGAAACTCAATGTGAAAATATGCACATAATAACCAAGCCTGTGAAATATTTTATGGTCACTGCTTGACCATTTTTGGACGATTGTTGGATCAAAAGAATGGATGGCTAGCATGATATATCACTAGCGTGGTTAATCAAGTAATCATTATTGAATGCCAAGAGTAGTATTACTACACTTTTTAAAACTTCTTGATTAATCGCACTGCCTTGATTAACCCATAACCTACAACCCACAATCGTGATTTGTACTATATGTTTATCATTAACACAGTGTCTGTGAATGTAAATGCATCATGCTCTGTGAGCAGTGAGCATACACATGTGCTGTACACAAGTAACGCTAATACACATGATATCATCATGGACGGTACTATACATGCAATTGTACAATACTGTATACTATTTACAATGTACGTGTACATTTACCTGTATTCACAGCTACTGTCTTTCACACTCGCCATTTTGGAAGTCAAATTGCACATGTACAAATTATAAGTGTGTAAATGCAGCCTCGACCAAAATACTGTAAAACACATGGGGACATTGACTCCCAAAATGGCGCAATCAAGATTATAGTGAAGACAATGCCAGGTGAATTTGGTCAAAACTACAATGTATACATGTGCGGGGTGTGCAGAACCTTTCAATCAGTAGCATGGGACCAATAAATCCATATGCAACAAATAAGATAGCTGTTGATACTACACAACTACATATTTATACCTAAGATCAAACTGGATGCTGACAAATCTTACTGCCAGGCCGATGGTTGACAGCCATTATGCTTCAACACATGTTAATGTGTTGATCAAGCCAGTATGTCAGAAATTCAGTACATTACGCACAAGTGCACACAGTGCTAGCAACCCCACATACTGGGGGTAGGGACGCAGCGGTAAAGCTTGATGACTGTAAGTCCCTCTTATACCCAGCACTGGCTAGTTAAATTGGGTGAAATTAGGTACATTCAAAGTTTACCAAAAGTTCACTTTTGAAACAATTGTGCTAAATCCTCTTTGTTATGACCACTAGTGATAAAGAACTTCACTTTCTGTTTGGTTTGTATACAGACCCTTTAATAGAAGAAGCATATTTCAATAGTAACTGTAAAGACAAGATACTTACCTCTCCTTTAAAAGCTTTTGCAGCCTCACTGAAGGCAACATGGACGTTACTGAACTCAGCGTCATCTTTACTGATGAACAGCAGGTTGTGAACTTTCACTGGACCACCAAAGATTTTAGGTGCAGACTGATCCATACAAGGCAGAAATAAAACATTAATTCCATGAAACCTAACTTCCATCTTTACAAGGTTTGCATTTGGAGACATCAATTGGTTATTGGGGGCAAATATCATATAAGAAGCTTATTGGAATGAAACAGTGATGTCAATGATAATTTCTTAATGCATTAAATCAGGGGTTTCTGAGAAAACATTAATTGGATGACCAACAATTAAACAAGCAAAAACTTCAATAGTCAATGTATTAAAAGTGAAAAGACATCAGCTACTTACTTCATCAGTGAATTCAATAACAAGTGGCAGACGGTTACTAACAACAAAAGCACTAATGGCATCTTCAGCTAGTTCTCCCTCAAAATTATCACGCAGGTTGTCAAACTGAAAGCAAAAAGTATGAATTGATTTAGTATTTAGTGTATTTGTGTAGCTGACACTGTCATTGGCACTATGTAATTGCAGAGTTTGTAATTAAAGTGCTATCAATGGATACATGTAGGGTTATTTGAGTTACTTTTATGTTTTCATCTAGCAATAGTGATGTATTTTCATTAACCGTTTACTTATAACACTGTTCTTTGATTGCATACAGCACCTGCAACTCCTTAACTTTGAAGAAACTTTGAAAGTTTTTAGTTGCTCTTAAGCAAAAGTATTGGATTAAATTGTGACCTGTGGACAAGGGGTATCATATGAAACATGGTTTGGCAAAATTCACTGGTCAGATAAATGCACCTAAATGCACCTAATTGTCAAACCTTTGTTCTCTTAAGTTTGTAAAACATTCACTTGGTTTTCCCTCACTGCCCTAAAGTAGACATACCTTTTTAAGAAGAATAACACTGTCGTCCTTAATTTCATACTTTTTGAAGACCTCATCATCAGATGTAATGCCAAATGCGAGGTCATCCATTGCTGAGGCAACTGCTAAAAATGCCTTGGCCGTGTCTGATTCTAGATTTTTGAAAAATCCAACAACAGCTACTTCATTTGCTTCTTCCAGTGCATCTGCCTCTGCTGCAGTTGTCACAGCAACAGCTGGTGGACCAGTCTTCTTTGAAAGCCAGTTGACAATTTCTTTTTCAGTTCTTCCTCCTGTAAGAATATTTTTTCCAAGTTAATTTATGAAATGCCAGTTTGCAAGTTAGATGACTAATCATTTAAAGTTGCATGGCCAGTTTCTGTCGGATGATGCTGTTTCAAAACAAAAAACATACAACAACTTTTGCATACATGCCAAGGACAACGCACAAAATACATGTAACTTGCAAAATTGTTTTTACATGGGTGATGGACGTGAGATGTCGAAATCCCGATTATAATTCATTTTTAGTTTTTAATTAACTACATGTACATTGTACCACTTAACATCAGTGATGTGGCTACGCTAGTCGGCACCAGTTGGTACCGACCACCACTCAGTAATAACTGACCAGCATGAAAGAGAATTTAAGTTACTCTGACCGGCACTCAATTTAAGTGCGTAATCCTGAATACTGCATGACTTTATAGAATAATTCCAAACCATTCTTTTGTCATTTACCCAAACACCCAGTGTTTGTTTAAACACTAAATTATAATAATTATTATTTCGTTATCAAATAATAAAAACCACAAGAGAAACTGACTGGTTAAATTTTAAATGATTTGGGGTTAAACAAAGAAAAATTTACTAGAGCGGAATATGAACCAACGACCTCCGGATTAACGTGCCGGCGCTCTACCAACTGAGCTATCTAGCCCTATGTTTGAGGTCTCCTTATTTTGTCAATATCTTTGTTCAGGGGTGCCAGTCAGAAGCCATACAACCGTTAACTGTTGTGTAGCCAGGGATCACACCCAAGTTTACGATACAACCTGAGAAGCGGCAGCCAGGAGATCACCCTAAGGGGATGCGACTTTTTTTTCAGATATCAAACAATAAACCACAAGCAGGCATGAAAATGGGCGATGATGAAAAAACAGGAAATCTATTTCGTACAAAAAAAAACTGAACATCGAACGCCAAAAATGCATGTCCGTGGGTGATAGCGGTTTAGATAGCGATTAGGTTTTCGTGACTACACACAGTAACTGGAGCATCTTGGAACCAAGACTAACGGAAGCCGGGCGGCAATTGTTAACGTGCTGTTTTTTCACGAACAGTGTGTCGATCTGCGATATTCGATTACAAAGGTAAATTGGGTAAACTCACAATTTCTGATTAGAGAAGAAGGATTAGCGCAATCCAAATGTATACCCCCTACAACTCAACCCCAAAATTTTATATCAAATTCACACTGAACTCAAAGACCACAAATTTGAAAGGGAAAAAACAGGAATTCCTGTTTAAACAGGAAGATTCTCATGCCTGCACAAGGGAAACTGACAAGGTAAATTTTAAGTGATTTGGGGTTGAACAAAGAAAAATTGACTAGAGCAGGATTTGAACCAAGGACCTCCGAATTAATGTACCGGCGCTCTACCAACTGAGCTATTTAGCCCTATGTTGGCTGTCTCCATATTTTGTCAATATATTTGTTTGGGCTGCCAGTCAGAAGCCATACAATCGTTAACTGCCATGTAGCCAGGGATCACGCCCAAGTTTACGATACAACATTGGAAGCGGCAGCCAGGGGATCACATATCAGATAATAAACCAAAAATGGCTGCCGCTTCCCAGGTTGTATCCCGCTATAAAGTGGTCACTACAAAAAGTTACACAAAACCATGTGTGTGCGGCATAGCTTGTACTGTATCCACGGTTGTGTGACGTGCATAAACTATCCTCTATCGTAGTTGCGTCTTGTGTGTACCACAGTGTGTGCAGGCCAGAGGAAAGTGTGGTGCCCTTTTTGTAGAACAAGTTTGCAATGTTCAAATGAGTAAGGAACCAGGCCACTGAGAATGCAATTTTTGTTGTACATTGTAGTTGTAGCAATGTACAAATTGATGTGTTGCACAGGCAAGTACAGAACTGAAATGATAATTTGCAATCGTTTTGTGAGTTTTACCTGATTATTTTAATTTTGTTAAAAATATATTGAAGTATGAGACTTTTAAGCTCACTTTACATGTTGGTGTTCAAGCCGCCTGGAATATAAGCCACAGAGCATGTTGAAGGCCTGAAAATCAATTCATAAGCTGCGGCTTATGGTCCATAAATTACGGTAGACCCTTGTAATTTAAAAAAAAATTCAAGACAAACACAAAATACACAAGGAAACTTGCCCACCCCAAACTCTGAAAATTCTAAAACCCCCTTCTAAACAGCGTGGATGACTCCATGTAGACACCAACCTTGTCCGCCGTGGCATGACCTTGCTTTATTTGGACATATTGGAATGTTGCAGCAGCACATGCATGGCAAAATAATGAATAAAACGTGACGCGTGTTCCATCAAACGACAAGGATGTGTGTGTGGTATATAAATTAACCTATTTCTATCTGTCTTAAAAACCCTGAAGATTGTCTTGGTTTTGACTGATAACCATTTAAAGGAACTAGAGGTGTAAATGAAGTAACATTTGGGTAAATCAATTAATTCATTAATTTGATTTCAGTGTCAAGTCAGTTGAAATGCTAAATGTCTGTCCTTGTTACAAACACCAGACATGATATTTGGCCCTTTGAAAAAAGTTGTTTATGGGCTGGCCTACATACATGTACATCTTGTATCATAGGCTTTACATAGACTTTCAGGCTATTTAACTAACAAAATTACAGATTTTTTTTAAGTGCAAGAACAAAATTGGAAATTAGATTAAAGTAGGAACAATATCATTCATGAAACACAATGTCTTGTAGATGACCCTGTAATTTTTTTATTAGACTTTTTTATAATGTTCGGTAAACAAAGTGAAGGAAAAAGTATTGCCTTTTTGTAGACTCCCAGTTACAGTAAAATTCATACTGTTTGATTGACATGGACCCATTAATGCGGCCAGACCCATTAAAAAGTATGTGCTACAGGGTTATATTAGCCAATGAACTGAATTGGATTGGTCTATACTTACCACTGTATTCCATAGCACTACCCATTTTGAAGAACTTCAGAGTTGGATAACCACGTACTTCATACTTTTTGGCAATCTCTGTATTCTCTGTTGCGTCTACCTTCGCCAGCTTGATGTCTGGGTTGGATTCTTTCAAAAATGTTGCTGCCTTTGCATACTCTGGAGCCAACGATTTGCAATGGCCACACCATGGGGCATCTGCATAAAATGAACACTTAGTCAGTTACAATTTACAATTACACAATGAACACTTAGTCAGTTACATTTACAATTTACAATAGCACAAATTGGTAAGCCTTACATTTCCATCTATCATGTCTACAAGCTTCTACTACATGTAAAGTGGTATGAATGGTGGTATGAATGGTGGTATGAATGGTGGTATGAATTTCAAAATATTTTATATGGTTTATTGGAGGCATGAGAATGGGTGATGATAAAAACACTGGAAATCCTTTGAGTACGTAAATAATAGTAAATTGTGGAGAGCTCACATAACATGGGTCAAGGGAGGGGTTTATCCAAAATTTCTGGGTACGGTAAAAATCAATGTTGTGGGGATAACGCATCAATGCATTTTAACCATAAACAAATTGCAAAAATTGATAAATTCTCACCGTCAATTCAAAATCCTTAAATCGGCATCGCCTTTCGACAACAAATATGGATGCACCCAACATTGATGAATCATTGGTTATCATATGCAGGCAGCATACCAGTTTGCTTGGTCGAATTTCATTTCATCGTACATGTAGCCCAGCGAACAGTCGGCGTCGGAATAACTATCAATATACAGTACACCAAATCAGTCAAATTTTAAGTCCAAATCATTTTAAAATTTACCCAGTCAGTTTCCCTTGTGGTTTATAACTAGAAATTTTAAGTCTGACGACTGTTTGATGCGTACATGTATACATGAAATTTGATCTCTCCAGAATGCAAGCACGTAGTGTATGCTAATAATGGTATGTTGTGCCCATTGCTGGTCCATGGTAACAAATGGTTCATAATACATGGATGCGGTCATATTTGTTTTCGATGCTGATCTAAGGATTCTGAATGATGGTGAGAAATGACAATTCATAACTATTTGCAATTTCTTTTTTTGCAGACTGAATTTTCTGGACCTGGAATAGTCACAATCTAACTAAGGATACAAAGAACACATAGCCTATTTTTATTTTAGCGAGATCCGGTTTCAAAAACAACAGGTCTAATGTGCGCCAACGTGACTAACAAAACCTTTTAGCATTTAAGCAAATATCTCTTCCTACTATCGAAAAACTATTGAATTACAGTTTTGTAAAATATCGTTGGAAATAAAGAGCAATCCTTATCCTGGTCTGCAAAGCCGTGCCTGAAGCTCCCATTCAAACTCATGCGTGAACTGTCAATCAACTCCTTGTTTAAAATCATAAGAAATCTTCGGAAAGTGAACAGCTGAAGTTGTTTTTCGTGCTTAGAATGATTTAGATGGAGAAAATGAGCAAATTTGAGCGTCAAGATGCGGCGGATGATTCTCTCTTAATTTTTGTATTTTAAATTTTTGTTTCTAACAATTTTGAAGTTTTCTTAGTAAAATTTCACCACGAATTATGCAGCTAAATGAAAAGAGAAAGCAACAAAGCTGAAGGTGGCAAGACTTTCTCTAGCACTCCACGGTCACATGAACCATCAGGAATATACCTTGTACTGAGAAATATATTAGTCTTAGTTCAAGACATTATTTTCAATCTTGGACTGCTGTCAAAATAGGGTGCTCTCTCAAGACAAACCAAGGTCTTGGAACCACCTTCCAACTATACCAAGTATCTGGGGCGCCATACTACTTTTTTCAAAATGTTGACATCTTCGGTCGTACTAGCGCCCTAGGTCTCTTTTTTAGCTAATGATGCGATATTTTAATTCGCGATGATTTTCCAAACACCCAAGTGACCCAGCCACAAAAAATGCCCCAAAATGCCAAAAAGATTCAACGAAATAGCTTGAAAATTGCCTACAACTGGCTTCTTGATACATTTTGTCTAAGATGCAACATCAGGCATTTGATTGTACTCACGTTCAATTTTTTATAAAATGAAATAATATTAATAATTAATAAATGCATAAATAAATTCAATTATTCTCACACCAAAAATGCCCAAAAATGACGGAAATACCCAACGAATTACCTTCAAAACTGCCAACTGGCCTCTCCATATGTTTAAGATGTAACACCAGGCATGAAATTGTACTCACGGAAATTTGTCCGGCTAAAAAATGATGATTTTTGAGACATTCCCGTTTTCCGTTGATCATGTCCAGCCATCTTTTATCTGACTTCTTTTTGGTGTGACATCTCTGATTTTTTATGAAAATATTGCACTTCCCCATATTTTTGGTAGCTTTCCCCGGGGGCGCTAGTACGACCGATAATGTCAAAATTCAAAAAAACGAGTACAGCGCCCCAGTTGAGTTACTGGGTCTAGTGCAGCACCAGACATCATCTCCTTTAAATCCAGTTTGGCTGACATAAACCTAAAGGAACTTGTTGGGAAGGCGCATTTTAAAATTTAATCTATATTATCTTCCCATCACACTGACCCTGTGCGTGATAACCAGCCAACTGGTGTTTGCACAGTATTCAGCAGAAGCAGAAGCAGAAGACAATACTGTACATAACTGTAGTGTTGTGTTACTGTTATTAGTGTTCGACATGGACATGATGGAGGTGGAAGATATTTTGTTAGGTGAATACTAACCCACCTTGTTGAGCTGTAATGGCTCTCTTTTAACATCGGTCTCAGCTGTAATGGCTCTCTTTTAACATCGGTCTCATATGAGACCTATGTACTGTATGTTAATAAAAGAGAGCCAATACAGCTCAACAAGGTGGGCTAGGTGAATACTTACAAAACTCCACCAACACATGATTGTTTTCCTCAACAAACGAGGCAAAGTTGACATCAGTAAGCACAGCGACACTGTCCTCTTCTTCTACATCTACTGCAAATGCAGAGGCAAATAAAGCAGCAAAAAGGACCAAAGAAGTCTTCATTTTGATTCGAATTATATCAAAATCTTGTTGGGCTTAGCGACAACCGGCAGGGACCACTCTGCTGTTCGTCGTGCGGAGACTGTGCGTACGGTGAACGTTCATACACAATGTGTACGGACGTAACGTGGCAAAGAAAGATTGCCAAGCAGAGCATGCGCAGATATACAACTTCAGTTGTTCCGTGGGGATGTCTGATTGGACGAGAGTAAACTATGACCTATCTAGTTTATTATTCATACACGTGTATTTTTTTCGAGCAAGACGACTACTGACTGTACCATAAAACATGTAATGTACATGTACATGTACATGTACAAACGGTACACGTGGAGGCCCATTTATTATGGTATATTAATTTTATGAAGTGCTAAATTTTTAATTGACACAAATTACAATTTATTACAATCAGGCCTGCGCACTTTTGCAGTCCGTTATATACGGAAGCGCATTGCTGCCAAGTTGAATTTAAAAACAAATTAAATTAAGTCTTGGGCATGACAAATACTCCAACCAACTAGTAGGAAGTTTCGAATAATGTAGGTACACAGGGAGCAAATTGGCAATTGTCAAAGACCAGTGTTCTCACTTGGTGTATCCCAACATAAATGCATAAAATAACAAGCCTGTGAAAATTTGGGCTCAATTGGTCATCGAAGTTGCAAGAAAATTATGAAAGAAAAAACACCCTTGTTTGTACAAATTTGTGTACTTTCAGATAGGAATAAAAACTTCTTGCAAGAAGTTTTTATTATTTTAGTGAGAAATTACCTCTTCCTCAAAAACTATGTTACTTCAGAGGGAGCCGTTTCTCACAATGTTGTATACTATCAACAGCTCTCCGTTGCTCGTTACCAAGTCAGTTTTTATGTTAATATGATTTTGAGTAATTACCAAACGTGTAGTGCCTATAAAGACCTGAATAATTTATTTCCTGTCTAATGGAAAATAATTGTGCTTTTGAAGTATAATATTATTTTTTCAATTGAAGTAATTTAAGAAATTCCGACGGTCCCGGTTCTAAAATTACAAATAGGCCTACTCCAACCAACTAGCGCTCCTATTTTTGTCAAGGTGATGACATTCAATGCTCAAAGACCTGAACATTTTATTTCCTGTCTAATGGGAAATAATTATGCTTGCACCCATGAATTATAATTAATTTTGTTCAATTGAAGTAATTTGGGAATTCCCGTCCTGGTTCCAAAATTAAAGTCCCGGTTTAATTGGACAGATACTTGTTCCCCGAGAGTATCATTTAAATAAAAATTATTCAAGTAATTTGAGAACTCCCTTCACAAGTGAAAAAAAAATCACTTGCAAAAAATGTTAAGGAAAAAATACTATTAGGCTATATTTCGAAGAACGAACCAATAGGCACATGCAAACTTGTCGAACTATGTTGGTTTTTCAGCTCAAGAGGAAGTCGGAAATGATGCGGGTATAGGTCAGGTCTTATGCGGGTAGGCGAATCCTATCCGAATTGTCGGCTACACTACTGTTATGACTGGCTGTTGGGAAACTATAGTCATTTCGCCCCCTATAGAAAGTTGCTCCCTACAAAGTCGCCTCATAGCAAAGTCGCCCCCTCCACCTAGTTTATTTTATTCCTGAAAAAACACCCTGAACTATTAAATTATATCCCCGTGTGTCAAAACAACAAAACATTTGGGGTTTTTTTAGGAACAAAATTATTGCACTGAACACGTTTGGTAATTGCCAAAGACCAGTGTTCTCAATTGGTGTATCCCAACATATGCTAAGCCTGTTGGACTCAATTGGTCATCGAAGTTGCACGAAAATGATGAAAGAAAAAACACCCTTGTTGTACAAATTTGTGTGCTTTCAGATAGGAATAAAAACTTCTTGCAAGAAGTTTTTATTATTTTAGTGAGAAATTACCTCATTCTCAAAAACTACGTTCTTCTCTTCGGAGGGAGTCGTTTCCTACAATGTCTTATACTATCATTCTATCAACCGTTCTCTCCGTTGCTCGTTACCAAGTCAGTTTTTATGTTAATATATATTTTGAGTAATTACCAAACGTGTACAGTGGGCCTTTAACTCATACGTATGTTCGGTTTGTATGTATTTATGTTTAAAAATATGTTTTTTTACTTGTATTTATAAACTTTAAGTTTAATTTGCATTTTCTTTTTCCGTTAAATTATACGTGTCCGAAAACAACAAGATATTGTTTTCTTCCTATGGTAAAAATATTGTTTATTTTAACTAAAACGTATTTATGTTAATGTTTGCGTTCATTTTCATGTCATTTTTCTAAGGCCCTAAAAATATTTTCTTTGTACACGACAATTCACCGATTAGTCTCTTACTCCTAGTCGAGTCGAAACGGGTCATTAACGAGACTTTGGCGGCGTGACCCTCTCAAAACGAGACAGAAATCAAGAATCGGTACGAAGTGTCTTGTAAAAGGTACGAAGTGTCTAGGGTTACGAAGTGGTCAAGGTACGAAGTGACCTGACACCGAGATATCGCCATGAAACCATTCTTGAAAAGTTGTTTACAGTATACAATTTTATGAAAAATAAATTGATAACCAGTTTGGTTTTTGTTTACTATTTGAAAAAGCCTGAAAAATCAAATTGAATAGGCCAGGCCTACCTTTAATAATTTCATTATTTTTATCAGAGGCAAAACAAATATGTACTTCCGCCAATTCCCGCTTTAACGATCAAATTTG
Organism: Plazaster borealis; assembly: GCA_021014325.1. Lineage (NCBI taxonomy): Eukaryota > Metazoa > Echinodermata > Asteroidea > Forcipulatida > Labidiasteridae > Plazaster > Plazaster borealis. Next base: position 22,845,663 of record CM037475.1, on the reverse strand, counting down.
GCTGCGATGTGCGACGTTGGAAGGTAATTACTTTTGAAGTGGTATGCGAAACGTATGGTGGCCCTGAAGGGACATCGCATATCGCAATTGTGTGCAGACTTGTGCGATGTCGTGATACAATCGCAAATAATGTGCGCAGAGCCGCAGACGTATGCAATATCGTGAAATTAATTGCTAATATTTATGTGCGCAGACTAATGTGTGATGTCGCGAAATTAATCGCAAGTTGTCGTTGAACTAATTGCAAGTGCGCAGACTTGTGTGATGTCGCGAAATTAATCGTAAATAATGTGCGCAGACTTTTGCGATGTCGTGAATTTAATCGCAAATTTGTGCGCAGACGTGTTCGAATATAATGTGCAATGTGCGATACAATATTGTTCTCAGGAACTTAGCAACAGGCCAAGTCTCGCCACTCGGAATACCACCTCGCCTTGCTTGCCTTGCCTCACAACAATGACTACCATTACAATGACTCAGTTGCGTCACTAAGGGGGGGGGGGGCACGTGTGAAAACCTGTTTGCTCAAAGTCACTCCGAAGTTGCAAGAAAATAATGGGGAAAAAACACCCTTGTTGCACAAATTTGTGTGCTTTCAGATGCTTGAAAAAGGCTTCAGGCCTCAATTTTTTTTTTAGATCCAAATATTTTAGTGAGAAATTACCTCTTTCTCAAAAACTACGTTACTTCGGAGGGAGTCGTTTCTCGTAATGTTTTATATACTAACAACAGAACTCCGTTGCTCGTTACCAAGTAATTTTGTATGCTAATATATATGTAGAGTAATTACCAAACGTGTACAGTGCCTTTAAAGTCTGAACTGCCAGTGATTGTTAAAGGGATACGTTGCCTTGGATCGGGCGAGTTGGTCTACAAAAAGCATTTATAACCGTTTGTTATAAAATGCATATTGTTAGAAAGATGTTTTAAAAGAAGAATACAATGATCCACACAAATTTATCTGGAAATTGCGTGGTTTTCCTTTTACATCGTGAACACACACGGTCGGCCATTTCGTGGAGTTAAATTTTTGACTCCACAAAATGGCCGACCGTGTTAGTTCGCAAAGTTAAAGGAAAACCAAGCAATTTCGAGGCATATTTGTGTGGATCATTGTATTTTACTTTTATAACGTCTTTCTATAGCCATATGCATTTGATAAAAAACGGTTACGAACGCTTTTTTTAGACCAACTAGCCCGATCCAAGGCAACGTGTCCCTTTAACTGGTGTGATCCCAGGATGAGATAAACACGGTTTTGTAATAACCTTATCCGAACTGCGGAAAAAGCATAGTCGTCTTCACATACAATTCCTCAGTTTGATCGAAGCTCATGTCTTTGGGAGATCTTTCAAACGCCGAACATTTGAAAGATGCATGAAGTTTTTCTCAAAACATAACGCTCAGATATTCCAAAGGAAATTCAGGAGAACTATACATAGAACCATGCACGGAAACGGAAAGCGCAGACGCAACAAATCTCAGTTCGAGAGGAAAAATACAGAATGGTATCAAGCTGAATTATCGTATATTTTCATCACAAACACCCCCCAAAATCATTGAAGTTATTCAAACATTTTTCTGGCCACCAACACTGTGACACATGCATATTATTTCAAATCAATTCATATTTGACTGCGTTTTTTCATTTTCAAATGTACAGCTTAAAATTGCCATTACAGTCCGATAATTGCAATCGAAACGGGATTTTAAAGCATCAAAATTTTTTTAAACCTTGTTTTCCTCCAAATTGTGAAAAACACGCTCCAGATTTTACAAATCAATCTAATTTTTTCTAGGCTAACATTTAAAAATGGGTAAATTCTAGTTATTTAAATGTTAGCAATATAACGCACATTTTTTTGGCGGTCCAAGGATCATCCCCTTCGCTTGGTTTGAGCAGCAAAGGATAAACAAAAATCTATCCCTTCCACTTTTCGGCTAGGTTTAAGGAACAAGGGATAAAAGATTCTCTCCCCTCCTCATTTCGGCTAGGCTTGAAGAACAAGGGAGAGAAAATTCTACCCCCACCTCTTTTCTGCTGGATTTGAGGAACAATATATAGAAAATTCTATCCCCTCCTCATTTCGGGCAAGTTTGAGGAACAAGGGATAGAAAATTCTATCCCCTTCTCTTTTCAGCTGGGTTTGATGAAAACAATTATCCCTTTACTTAAATTATAACCACCCGAACCACAAATAAACTTGTATTTTTGTAATGAAGTGTCATTGTAAATAAAAAGTTGAGCGTATTTTTCTTTTGATATTAAGATGCAAGAAGAGTTTTGAGTACAAAATGTGGCAAATTGTTTTGCTAACAAAAAGGGATTTAATAAAAAAAACTGTTGAAAATATTTTTCAAAGTGCACCAGTTTCTTGCTTTGCTCCTCAAGAGATATGTTATGCAGAAAAACAGCATGATTTAAAAAAAATAAGAACAACTTCAAGAAAAATGCTAAATATTAGTCCAAAAAAGTGAAAAATTAAAAACTGTATAGTTAAAAATGAACCTGTTAATGACTCACCACAAACCAATAACAATTCAGCATTTTGTTGAAAAATTACCACCGTCTTTCTAGGGTCATAAAACCCCTGGGTGCTCAATAATGGCAGTTCAAGCAGTTACATTTGGCGCAGTTTGACCTTGAACTGGCCCACACTGTGCAGGGGTTCTTCTCTCAAATGCCACTACTCCAAAAGAGATTTATATACATTATGGTGTAACCGTAAACGACCAAGCAAAGTTAATCCTACTTATCGATCACTGATGTCTTTTAAATAAAATATCATTTGCTGATTACACATTATTGTTTTTAATAACCTTTTCGCTTTTTTTTCTTCAGGAAATGTTAAATTAACTTCTTGTCCTACATTCTGGACTAGTTTCTTCTGGACTATAGTTCATTGTGCAGTGCACTCCCTCTGTGCATGGTCAGTCCTTTGCCATCCCTTCGCTTGGCGCCTCATACCAAGGCGCTTGGATGGGCTGACTTCACCTGTGCCTAATGAAGAACTTTGTCCCCAACACTCGTTTCGTGCACAGTGAAAGCATTGTGTGCTATCTCGAAATAAAACTCTTTCTATTCAAATACAATTCGCACAGTTTGGCTGTTTAATGTGCACAGGTACTGAAAAAAAGAGAGTACTAGACCAAACTTGCTGTTAAAAAAAATAGACATAAGTTTTTGTTGAAACATGTAATGGGGCCTACACATTAGCAGAGTTGGTGAACGTAATGAGAACATTTGGTAAACATGTCTTTGTATGAAATATTGATACGAGAAGCTAATTGTGGTTCTAAATATTTTAATTTTTGAAATAAAAAACTTTTGTAAAGTATTATTTCAAAAATCGATGAAAACAGCTTATTTCTTATCCAGACATGCTAAAAAGTATAAACATTTTTGAACTTGCATCAGGTCTTCGGCAATAGAGTACAAATTTCAACCTTGTCATGGCGCAGATGAAGAAAATGACATAATTTCTGTAAACTGGAAGGCCTAGGGGTCAAACTTTATTTCATACACAGAGACCAATTCCAAAATCTAGATCATTATGATTGCAAACCTCCAACCTGGAATAATTTTTTCACTTCAACTTCTGGTTCCGACCTGAAGACAAGATCAAATAGGGTCATGCCAGTGTAACTTTAACAAAGTAGGTTAAGCCCTTTCATAAGACATATAGATTAACAAAATAGCTTATGTTGTTTATAGGAGGTATGATTTTTCAAAATATTAAACTTTGAATTAATGTAAATCAACACCTGACAACTGTCATGACGACGTCACAAAAGCGCTGTAATGTACTGTTGCAGATCTAAATATGTGTCAAGTTTGAAGGTTGTGTGAGCTTGTGAAGGGTATTTTTGTTAGCAGACAATCACTGGGGGAAAAATATTTAAAAAGAAAAGAAAAATAAGAGGTGTTCTAAGCGTTGCTCCAAGCACCTAATAAAATAAACTAAAAATGCATACAGGCTTTCAAAACACAACCCAAGGTCCCCATTGCACTCCTAGGTAGTTCAGTACATCAGACCAATCTTGAAGAAGCTTGACACACATTGAAATAACAAGAAATATCCAAAGCTCTGGATTACATGTATGGCATTGTTGTCTTTAATTTGGCATATACATATACGTTTAAGTGCTTTTTAGACATGAAAGGAAGACTGTATTAAACTAGCACTTGTACTTAACACTATAATGCATGATAATTCATGGCGGCCAAACTGTTCCACGAAAACGGACATATTTAAATTATGTTACATTCATAGCACCATGCTTAATTTTAAAATACAAGACATTGGTGTACTTATGCAATCTTTATAACTAGTTGGCTTTCTGTTCATGATCATTCAAATTAACTCCATTGTTTACCTTTTAAATTACTTTGCAAAGATTATTTAAAATATTTGTTGACTTTGGATACAAAATCTTAATTTAAACACATAACCGCCAAATTTCTAAAACTGATACAAACTGTAGAAGGGCATAGTTGTTTTATTGTTGTTTGATCAATAGGCTGGCTTGAATATGGAGCAGTACAGTCACCACACTCACAGTACAGTCACCACACTCAGTCCCTACATTGTGTGGACCTCTTTTGTTCTCAGGTCCACACTTCGTACGTAACACTTAAACATGGACTCACTTAAACAAAGTAAAATTTTAAACTTACACTCAGGTCACCAGTGTTGCACTCAGGTCACCAGTGTTGCACTCAGGTCACCAGTGTTGACCTGAGTGTGTGGTGACTCACTCAAGCCCCACACTTAGGTCACCACCCACTCCCACAAGTGTGTAAACACCTGCCAACGGGGATCTCTTATTGTCCCTCTTTTGTTTGTACTAACTTTTTGGCAACAGCTCCCATTGGTTTTGTACACACTTTCCAACTGGGGACCTTCACCAAACCGGGGACCCTATTATCATCTTTTGTTATAGGTCCCCGGTTTGAATGTATATACCTACCCAAGCCCACACACTCAAGCCTAAACACTCAGGTCACCCAAATTAAGCTTGTCAGCTTAAATGAACTCAGCTTTAAAAATGACACTTTCATACAAGTGTCCAAGCATTGTTTCAAGGGGCCAATAATAAATTCTTCTGTCTTTTTTTTCTGAACAGTTATAATGATGAATAAACATAAATTAACACTAACTTTAAAACAAATTAAAAAGTACAATCGACACACAATTAAATTACATAAATTTGTCAGACATGGTCAGGTCTAAAATAAACATAATATAATACAAAAGTGATATATTTTGCAATATTAAGTGGTTATCCTTTTGGCAAGCTAGTCGGAGAGAAGAGTTACAAGCCTAAATGTTTCATTCTTTGCAGACACTGGGCTTGTTTAATTTTCTTCTTTTATAGATTTTTATTGCATTTGAATCCAAGTCCAAACATGTCTGCTTGATTTTCCCAACCACTTTTAAACATCACTCCTTTCAAAATTAAAAATAAAAACAAATGAACAGCTGGCAAGAAATTTGAGCACCTTCGATAAAAGATAATATATCTTTCATTTTCTGTCAATCATTGTACACAATGACTTACTGAAACACACAATGCAGCCTGTAATTGCTATCTCAATTGTAAAATGATCATCCATTGTGTTGTTGGTTGTTATTAACAACCCGTTTCTAAAATACATCATTAAAGAAAGGAGAATGTGAATTAATAATTAAACCTATAATTAAACCTTTACTTGTTGCAAGAATGCACATGTTATCTTTGTTATATTATTCCAGGCAAATGTTTTATCAGACTTGAAGGATAAAATGCCAACAAAGCTGATGTAGTATAGTTATTCTAAATGCATCAACTTCACTGTAAACCAACCTTGTACCATTCAGCTAATAGTTGCAGACTTTCAGTTTTCAGTGTTGTTTGTTTGTTGGAGATAAAACTACATTATCAGTCATGTACATACATACGTCCACACACTAATGTGTAACCAATGCTGTACTTTATAAAATCCATTATTAATTCAACTGGTTGTTGACCATTACAATTGCATTCAATTCTGTCATACAGTAATTAAAGTAGCATCAAAATACAAAACAGATGATAAAGACTGTACAGATACTGATAAATGTTAAGCCCATGTTAAATTTTAAAAATAAGTAACCCACAAATTTAAAATTACCCTTTTGAGTAACATTTTGAAATATCTGTTTCAGAATTAGAGCTTTCCTTAGCACAATGTTTTATCATGGGAAAATAGCTATAACAAGAACAAACTCAACTAGAAATTGTTTGTTGTTGCAAAACAAACACAACACAAGATAAACAATTGAGAAATAATGACATGGTGACTTAAAGGGAGGGTATACCTTTGGTAATTACTCCATAAATTAATGAACATTAAAACTTACTAGGTAAGAAGTACTGTAGCTGTTGATAATGTATAACATTTTTAGAAACAATTCCCTTCAAAGAAATGTAGATTTAGAGAAAGGGATTCAAAAACTTTTAATCTGAGAAACGTTCATGCATGAAACGTTTCTCAGATTGTGTCTTCCAATTGCGGATTATTCTTCCTGCGTGGACATAACCGCTCTAGATTTTGAGCGATATCTAAAAAAACGCTACCACCTTTTGAAATGAAATTTTCACAGGTTAGTTTTATTGTATAAACCTAAATTTACATTGGATTCATAGTGGAGGGGTGTCTGGTGTCTCCTTTGGACACCCTGTTTTATCTGTCATTTACATGTAAATGTATTGTAAGTGAACAATTTGGACACCCAGTTTTTAAATTTCAAGCAAATTTGGACACCTTTTTATCAAATCCTGGCTAAAACCTTGATTGGATTAAAACAATCGAACAAAAAAAGGTATACTTTACCTTTAATGTTGTTTTATTTGTTGACTAAATTGTGTCATCACGCTCCCAATGAAGGTGACAATTGTCCCGATACAGGATATTTTAATATGTGATGAAGTCTACAAAACTAGTTTCAGAAATCTTAGACAATTCGTTGACAATTTTGTGCACAGATATGAAAATTCTTGGTTAATTTTGCTTAAGACGCATCTTAATTTTGATACCCTTATTTTTTAATTTAACTTCTGGTTTGGACCGGCTGGAAGGTAAATTTGGGATCATGTGCAAGCATAAATTATGTGACAGTTGTAATGAGCTAAATATGTCACAAAAACTATGAATTTATGTCATGTCATACAGTTCAAAAGATACTATTTATTTTAAACAATATCCTTTGATTTGATGTCAGTTGAGACCTGATGACATTGTGTTGCTGTTATCTGGTTCATTATTAACAAGTTAAGTCATCAGCTTCAGAATACTATATGACTTGACCTGAGGGGACAATGTTAAGTATGATATCTTAATTCCAACTAGATTCCCCAATTCCTTAATTACGACCCGATAGCTCAAATTGAAATGTTGAGCAAAATATAAAGGACCTGTTGCATATATCCCACCTCAATTTACTTGAGGTTACAATGTATTGAAAATAACACCCTGTCTTACAACAATAATACAATTTGATTATTCAATAACTTGGTTCACCATAATATTTGTATAAATGTAAATATACCTGGCAAGACTTCTGCACAATCCATGAATAGTAAATATTATATAGCACTTTTTTTGGTCAATTTTAAAAAAGCAAACAGTATAAAGGCAGTTAATGGCATTTTAAAAAACACAACAAAAGAACTGATAGATTGAAAAAACTGACATGTACAAATGCTAATGTGAATCATTTCAAAAGCCTAAAAGAGACATTACTTGATAATACATTTGGATACTACTAAATGTTTATAATAGCCGAATTAAACTTTGTGTAGTCATGGAAAACTCAACATAAATGCAATTGATCGGACAAACTATATTAGAAACTGAAACACTATACATTGTAAATCACCTTTTATAATGCTTTGGGTATGAGGTTTCACTGTATTTTTTTAGTACACTAAAGTTAATTGCTCATGCTAATGTTTATTAATGGTTGTTTAATATTATGCGTGCACAACATTACATACATTTACAAGTTGTTTTATATGCATATTTGGTTTCTTGTATATTTGTTATTTCTTACATAAGGCATCAATGCAATTTTACTTCTTATCAAATGTGTGTAATTTAGGAAGTATTAAATGACCAGCTTATGCATATGCAACAAATTCACATACATAGATGTCCTTGAAAATTGTGCAAACAATTAAATTTCCTAACTTGCCTTTCTACTACATGGCAATTTCAGTATTCTTGTTTAATTAACCATAAGCTTATCAATAACATTAAAGCGTACTGGAAATGTTGATTAGTCAAGTATTACATTGCATCTCAAAAGATACCTGTGCTCGATTTCACAAAGGGTTAAGATTCATCTTAGGAGGAGTTGTCAATATTGCCACAATGATGTGTAGTATGACATGACTTAGCATTAAGATCAATACGCATCTAAACATCAATCTCGGCTCTTTATCAAATCAAGCCCTGTATTTATTAATATTAATTGATAATGCTGTTGTTTACAATTGCGTTGGGTCCCACTGATTAAAGGATTTTATGTGTTGAACATGTAGTTCAACCAATGTATTCTTCTTTTTCAATAAAGCATCTTTGTTCTGTACAATTGTACGTATTACAGAGTTGCAACAACACCTGACATTTTTTGGATGCTAAGAAAGTAACACCAAGTGAGCCAATTAATTATACCCATTGAAATGTTTGTTATTTTGTTAGACCCAAGCCCTTAAGTATACAGGCATACAGGTGCAATGCGGTCACTCTTTAGTCCCAATCAGACTTGATGTCGAAGGCCCATTCCCAAGTAAGAAAGACACGATCATCATCATCCATTAACTTACTCTGAACGGTATAATGACCACGAACAAGCATCCCTTTAGAAAACTCCTCCACTTTTGTTTCATACTCTTTGATGTCTTTGGAAGGACCATAGCTACCCAACATGTGTACAGAACTGTCACCTAAACAAACAAGACATTATACAAAATACTTGAATTCAGCTGCAAGCAGTTTTAACAGTACAGTGTAAATCACCATTCCTCCGCATACAAGCAATTAATAAACATACAAACTCTGCACAACATCCAGAAATGTAAGTTAACTTATTTTCAACTAATTTTAAAGCAAGGAAACATTGCAAATATAATGTAAATTGTTATTTTAATCATTGAAGGCTTGTTTAAATTCCCACTCGTATAGTCTGCAGATCCCATGTTTAATTCCTGGTCAATGACTTCTCTATGACAACACATCGTGAAATTTTAAGAAGTAATTTTAGCAATATCAAGTTTATTTATCTTTTATCAAGTACAACAGTTCTCAAAACTGTGAACTTAATTATGGAGATGTTTCGATGATGAAATAAAATGCAGAAACAAACACAAAAATTTAGATTTTTTGGTAAATAAATGGGCTTGCACAATTAAATATATTAAATGCTCCAAGTTGATACTGTTGTTTTCTTTCACTTAGGCATGACACACATGTATCATGACAACTGCACTGTATTCCACTAACAAAGGATTGGCCATCATAGATTTCTACAGGTACGTCTGCCTTAATGTGTAAACTCATTGAAGTGTCATATTATTTTTAGTCCACGAGTCAAATATTGAAATTTCACATATTGGTGCCACCCCCAGCCTCAAGGGAGTAATTCTACCGGTATTGCTACAATTAATCTACAACTTACAATCAATTATGATAGCCTGTCTGCAAATTAGATTAGTAATGGTTTGCAAAGTATTTCATTATAAAAGATGTCTGGACCAATTTTTTATATAGTTGACAGCTATTCAAGTATATGTTTTAGAGGCCAATACACGATTAAATGGAGACTGAATAAATTGTTTATTTATTAGTTAGTTAGTTAGTTAGTTAATTAATTAATTAATTAATTAATTAATTAATTAATTAATTAATTAATTAATTAATTAATTAATTAATTAAACTAGCAGTTGTACTTCTGTTCTGTTGTACTACTTATAAATTGTTTATTCATTAGTTAGTTAGTTTATTAATTAATTAATTAATTAAAGTAGCAGTTGTACTTCTGTTCTGTTGTACTACTTATCCAGGCATGAGAATGGGCGATGATGAAAAATCCGGAAAAAAAATCCCGAAAAACTCTAACGCTAAAAATGCATGTTCGGATTTTGGGCAATGTCCGGAAATTGGGCAACGTCACCAAGCGTCGGCGCCGCACTCAGTGGTTGAACCATGCATATCCTAACTCCATGGGTCGAGTTAGTAGGAGGAAAATACTCAAAAAACAATAATGAAATCATAAAAAATGCTAGACGTATGTTATCTCAAAAAGCTCACAAAAAATGTGAGACTTAATCAACGTCGACGATTCTCACACATGTGCGTAAAAAAGTCTAACAATGCGCGCACATCCATACACCGCGCACTGTTGTCAGTAGACTTCCCAAAGTCTCCACACATGTTCCTTTACTGCAGCAGTAAACATATTACGGTCAAACAATGAATAAACCGCACCGTGATTGAAGCGAGGAATGAAAGAAGTCTACACATATCTATTGATCCCGCTGCATACGCGATGCACATGGAAGCCGGGCGGCAATTGTTTACGTGCCGTTTTTCACGAACGGTGTGTCGATCCGTGGTATGATTTTAAATTTACAATTTCTGATTTAAAGACGAGAGATTAGCGAAATATAAATGCATACCCCAATACCCTACCCCCCAAATTTTATATCAAATTCACGTTGAACTCGGAGGACCACATTTTTTTAAGTGAAAAATCCGGAAATCCGGAAAAATCCGGAAGATTCTCATGCCTGCTTGTCAGAAAATCCTGATCTTTGTGTTGTTACCAATTTGTCAGAATATATAAAATGAACAAGGACTGTTTATTCGTTGTGAAGAAAAAACATTTGTTTATTAGGTTTCATAAGTTGTTGAAAGCTTTGTCTACACACAGTACAAGTAGGTGGATCAAAGATATGCTTAAGTCTGCAGGAATTGACACTCTGTGTCTTTACAGCTCATAGTGTATGAACAGCCTCTACAGCAGATGCAACCTTTACTCAATTTACCATCAACTCTTTGAATAGTAGTAAACATTCACAAGAGAAACTTCACTTAGTTAACATTTAGCTGTGGAGTCCCATTCTGAGTCATTAGTCATTGACCATCATGACTCAAATCAGACTCGAGTCCTGAGTCAAACAACTCTTAAGTATCTGTAGCAATACAAGTGATGCCAGAGTTAGTCCCTCCAACTGGCAACAACAAACTGGCCTGCTCAAAGGCCAACTGTAGTGTAACACTGTGTTCAATTAATGAGGCCCTATCATAAATGAATATCAAATTAACTATGCACGGAGTGTCATGATCTTGCTTTCGGCTGACTACATTAAAGCAAACTTTGTATTAGTAATATTACAAATTTTTAAAACTCACACTGAATATGTACAGCAGACCGATACGTTTTTTGGAGATACTTCAAACCAAACACAATGTCATTTTTCACCTGCAAAGAGAGAACAATAAGACAACATCAGTTGACACTGAAAAGCATGTTAGCCTTGTTTACAAGCAAGAGTGGAAATGTTAAATAAATTAGCTGAATGTGCACATTTTTCAAAGATTTTTTTTTTAAATACCTCTGTATAAAAATTAATCCCAAAACAACTAGAACACAAAACCATTAAATACTGACAGAATTAGAGTGTATCAAGAACCAAGAACTACTCCATTGCACATGTTCACTCCAAGTCACTACCCAGACAAAATGAAGGAATTTGGGTATACATCTTATTTTTCATATGCTTGCAGTCACTCAGTTGTCGTGCAAATCATGATATGATTTTTTCCCCCAACGTTTTAATTTAAATTTAATATGATTATTCAAGTACTTGTTAGTGACCATACAACCAGTTTGTATGATGTTATCGAGATGCAACTCTATCATTTGGATGTTTCCAAAGTATATGGATCCAATTCAATACCAACGTGCAAGGTTCACCCTACAGAACAGAGCCCTGACAAAACATTTGTTTCTACCCACTGTGCATGGTATGTTTCTGGTTCATTCACACTCCATAATAAATGCACAAGATGTCTGCTTGTAAAAGGTAGATTTGGGGCGAGTTGTGGCACCTTAAAACCATGTGGCCGACCTAGAGGTTAAGCAAAACCTTAATGATAAATCCGCCATGTACTTGGGACTGTAACCCCAAGGAGGTGGTGGCTTGCTTAGGAAGAACAAATCTCCGATCACAAAACCTGGTCGGGTGAAATTCATCAGCTTTGGTCATTAGTTTCCCTAGAGTCATGCTACAACAAAATGTGTTGGCGTAAGGAACGGAATCCAGCTGGAAAACTTCCAATCAGAATGTATGTTTGGAACCAATGGTGAAGATGTTGTTTTCCTTAGGGTGGGGGTTCGATGTGGGCCCCTTCAGAATGTTATCCAGCGACCACATCACATTTGTAAACTTGGGATTTCTCCATTGAATGTTGGCACCTTGCATGGTAGGACCATAGAGGTAGTGGACAGATTGACAATTGTTGCGTTAAAGAAATACATTAGAGACGTAGCTCTGCTAGAATGATAGCCAGGAAAGACTATTGCCACAAATTTCTCTGCAGCGGTGTTAGTTCTGGAATGGGTGGAGTTGGTCTACTTTAGCAGAGAAGTAGATACACAAAGTACTTTTCGTCATTAGAACTGATAATTGAATCATGTCATTGAGATTCTTGATCAATAAGATCTGGAAACTTGTTTGAGCTTATGCCCCACAATGTGGATGTACAACAGAAGAGAAATATACATTGTTCTCGAATCTGCTCAGTACAATCATCATGATTCCTGATAACAAACCCCTTTTCATTTGTGGTGATCTGAACGGCCATGTAGGTAAGGCCTTCTGGTGTTCTTTAAGGTTTTCATGGTGGCAATGGTTTCAGTGAGCAAAATCCTGAAGATACTAAAATTCTAGACCCATGTAATAATAATAATAATATTTGTATAGCGCTTTATCTAGAAAAATTATTCACTGCGCTAAGACCTCGGGAAAACTAATTATTATGCCTGAATATAGGTAAATTTTGAGATGTGATCGGAAAAAAGCGATGTCAGGTTGTGTGCCAAGAGTCATTGCCAATTTGTTTCATAGGTTGGGGGCTGCGACTGAAAAACCTCCATCTCCGTAAACTTCATCCTGACAAATGGAACCACAAGCAAGTGGGCATTACTTGAGCGTAATTGGCGCAGCAGATTGTATGGTGATACAAGTTGCTGAAGGTGAAGGTACTGGGGAGATGAGCTGTTGACAGATTGGTAGGTCATAAGAAGGATTTTGAAAATGATGCACTGTTCAATGGGGAGCCAGTGTAGTGCTTGGAGGACAGGGGTAATGTGGTGGATTTTGCTAGAGCGTGTTAGTACACAGGCTGCAATGTTCTGGATTCTTTGAAGGTGATACAGGGTGGAAGCTGGAAGTCCATAAGAGTGAGTTACAAAAGTCGAGTCGAGACACTACAAGTGCTTGGATGAGTAACTCAGTCGTTTTGTCAGACAGTAGTGAGTGGATATGGCTCTTGTTTTTTAGGTGGTACATTGCGATGCGGGTTGAGTTTCTGACGTGAGTCAAGAAGTTCATATGCCCCTCAAAGATGACACCAAGGTTTCTAGCTGTGTTGCTGAGGGGTATGGCATGACCATCAATGAGTATGCTCTGAATGGTGTTATTGCGGTGTTGACTGGGTGAGTTCAGCACCAGAATGACAGTCTTGTCCTTATTAAACTTTCATAGAGGCGACTGTAATGTTTGCATGCATCGTCAGCATAAAGCTGATCAGACAGATCATGCTTGCATGCGATCTTGGCAACTGCCAAAAAATTTAACGAAAACAATACTGGACCCATACTGATCCTCGAGGACAAAGCAATTGGTAGTGTTGGATGAGTAGGACGCATCTATTTTCACAGTTTTGTTACAGTTTTCCAGATACGATTTAATCACATCAAAGCAGTACCAGTGATACCAAAATTGTATTGTAAGGGGTTGAAGGAGGATTTTGAGGTTATTCTCGTCCTCTTAGATTTTTCAGCAGCATTCGACACCATTAGTCATGAAATCAATTTGAACTGTCTATCGCTTAGGTTTGGGATAAAGGATCAAGCATTAAAATGGCTTCGGACTTATCTAACTTATCGTCGTCAAGCAGTTCTGATTAATGGACAATGATCTTCGGTTCATACTCCAACCCAGGGAGTTCCACAAGGATCTGTATTGGGACCCTTAGTGTTTATCCTATACACCTTGCCTCTGGAAGAGATCATTCATTCACATGGTATTAAAAGCATGTTTTACGCTGATGACACACATGTCTACATTTCCTTCAAACATTCACAGCTTCTGGAAACAATTCTTAGGGTACAGAATTGCATAATAGACATCAAGCAGTGTTCATGTAGCAATGGTCTAAAGTTAAATGAGAATAAAACAGAACTCTTCCACATTACATCCTTGTTTTCGCAACAGAATCCCCCTACAGTCAATTCAAATTGATGGCATACCAGTTCATCCAGTGGACAAAGCAAGTAACCTTGCTGTTACATTTGACAAATCTTTTACCATGGATAAGTTTGTCAATACCAAATGCCGCTCTGCATCATTTGCTCTGCATAAGATCGGAAAAATTGGCCAGTTCATCAATAAAACAACAACAGAAAAGCTCATCCATGCTTTTGTAATTTGTCACCTTGATTACTGCAATCGTCTGATTTACGGATTGCCTGACTCACAGCTCTGAAAACTCCAAATCATTCAAAACTCAGCGGCTTGTCTCATTACCCGGTTAAGATAACATGAACCCATTATTCCAGCCATGCAATCTCTCCATTGGCTTCCTATTCATGCTTGCATTATCTTTAAGATTCTCCTCCTAACATTTCAATGCTGTCATGGAAGTGGTCCAATTTACTTGAAAGACCTGCTCACCGCATACATGCCTACAAGAAACCTCCTTTCAGCAAACAAAGACACCCTTGTTATTCCAACTATTGCCACCAAAACATATGGTGAATGTAGTTTTCAGCTTGTTGGACCTCATTTATGGAACAATCTCCCTCTACACATCAAAAAAGCTACCACCATCTCACATTTCAAGACTCTTCTCAAAACATTTCTGTTCAATTCATCATATATGTAATTAAGTTCTTTTTGTTCTTCTGAGCGCTTAGAGACTTTCTTCTGAAGGTGTTAGGCGCTATACAAATACAGTTGTAATTATTATTATTAATAGTGTCTAACGTAGAGAAAAAGGTCATTCAAAACTAGAATTAGAGAATTTCCCTTGTCAATGGCTCATAAAATGTCATTTTGGACGCAGAGGAGGGCAGTTTCTGTGCTGTGGTGTTTACCATATACCGACTGTCTCGGCTCCAGCAGGTTGGTTGTTCGATGTTAGGTAGTCAATTTAGTTGACCGGCTACCACTTTCTCTACAATTTTTGATATGAATGGCAGATTTGACACAGGTCTGTACTTGTTGAGCATATTCTGGTTCAGATTTTTATTTTATATGACAGGGATGACATGCCATTTTGAGTTGCTAAGGCATGGTTCCAGTTGATATGGACGAGTTTACAATGTTACTAATTACACTCAGGCAGGACTGATGACAGACATGTTTTCAACAAAGAGGTGGGTATGGGATCTAGGTCTCAAAACAGTTTATTCTGATTCAGGTATGAATAGTTGAAGTCTGGATGTAGTATGAGTATCGTTGATGGTAGCTGAAACTGAAGATGACTGATCATCTAGCGATGACCTGATGTGCGTAACTTTGGTGTCAATGTGAGCATTAAACTTCTCCGAAGTTCCACTGCAGATGAGTGGTCAGGAAGACACTGAGATAGTTTACAGTGTAGCAAACTGATAACAGAAAAAAGTCTTCTCAGGTTGGATGCATTGTCAGATATCTTCCCTTTGTAGTGTGACTGTCTGGAATCACTAATCAATTGAAGTACCAGATTTCTTTGCTCTTTGAAAAGTTAGTGATGAACAGTTAGGTGTGACGTCCTCCACTGCTTTTCATACTTCCGCTTTAATTTCTTAGCCTCCATGTTATGTGTGTACCAAGGACTATGTGGACAATGTAATTGTCTAAGGGTAAGTTCATAACTCTCCACCTGGGCAGACAGCTCAGTATCTGGTTTCATCATCAACAGATGATTAATGTCACTCATAAACTCAGTAAGGGGCCATTCATAATTGTCAATGTTTTTTAAATTTCGATTTTTTTTCGAATTAGTGGGTGGGTGGGTCAAGGTAAATAATTGAAAATCGAAATTCACTTTTCATTAAAAAAACCCCCCCAAAAACGGAAAAAAGCTAGACCGTTTGACTTGCCTGCGTACAGCGTTCCTATGCGCGTGATGACCCGAGGTACAATGTGTACACGTACATTATAATTTGTACAGCATGCATGTGCGTGACTCACCACTATGCAAAAAACACCATGTACTTGGCCCATTATGTGAAACACCATTGGGAGGACGGCCCGCGTGTGATTCGGTACAACGGACGAGTTGACTTTTCTATTTTACTTGCAGCGGTCGAGTTGGAAAACGAACGTGTTGGACAACAGACAAGTTGAGCTTGTAAATTGAAAGCACAACTGTCGAGTTAGTACAACGATCGAGTTGGTAAACGGTCGAGTTGGTCGGAATCGAGTTGGCAAGCGGTGGTCGAGCAGGCATGTGAGACCTCCGCGTCCAACATCGATCATCAAGCAGCTCTCACAGAGGGGGAACCTGGCATCGGAAAGCACTTTAAGTTTGCCTGTATAATCATATATCGCGGAACCACAAGGCGTGCATGAAAAAAACGGCACGTTAACAATAAATTGCGGCCCGCAGCTGGCCCGATATGCGGCTTGCGGTCTTCCATGAATACTTGGGCGAGTGGGGAAACACGCAACTCGAATTTCCAGGGTCAGAAAACGTGCGGTGGAGTCTAATTTCAACCTTGTTCCTGTGTTTTTTTATGCAAAATTATAACCTCGTACTCATGAACACATCGCTCTCGCCGCAATTTTTTTTTACCAATGTGCGTCGTCGATCGATCGTTAAATCACGAAGATTTCATTGCAAAAGAAGTTCTGTAAAACCGATCCTCAAATTACGAATCCATGAAAGTTGCTATTGATGAAAACAAATGCAAGTACATGTACAGTGCAAACAACATGTAGTTGTTTTTTTAATACTGGATAACAAATCAATTTTTTTATAATCGAAATTAGGGGTGGGTGGGTGGGTCAAAAATCTTTGGAAAAAAGATCGAAATTTAAAAAACATCGACAATTATGAATGGCCCCTAAGATCTATTTTGTTCAATTTACGGTACGTAGTTGACTTCCAAGAATACTTTGGTTTACGTACCTTTAACTCACAAACCACACTACAGTGATCGGAAATAAAAGTAGATACCTTGACTGAGGATGAAGACAGTGTGTGAGGATGATGGAGGATGATGGGGAGGATGGTAGAGTAATTGTTGCTGCAGGAAATGTTAATGATCATGTACTTGAATGAAGTAAAAACTGAGTTTTCAGAGGTTTCATGTTGAAGATCTTTCGCAAAATGACAGGAATATGTTCCCAAGTGAAACCCCATTTCAACTATGTGTTTTTAATCATCACCAGTGCCTGTAAACCAGGTTTCTGTCAGTGCCACAATATCCGATTTATTCTCTATAGTAAAATCATATACACAACCTGCACAGTCCTAGCACCTACATGTACCTGTAGTAAATAAAGCAACTATGCAAATGTTCATATTATATCAGTTGTTGCTGCTGTAAAAAAAAAATCATGACTCTAAATAACTTTCACAAGTCTTGCATAATGCTGTTTGTGTGAGAGCTGCTTTGTCAATGTTAAATGCAGGGATACAAAGGAAAAATGTTGAAAATTTGTCACAATGCTACGGTAGTACTTCTGTTGCTGGAGAAACATTGTGGGTAAAAAGTAAACAGTGACTACTAAAAACAAAACGGCACACTCTGCGGCAAATAATCTAATACATTGTTGATTTACAGCTAACTAAAGAGACAGCATGACTAGAAATTATCACAAACTGGCACAGACTTACTGTAAATGTGAGTTTAGCTCGAAGCTCAACACCTTCTTTTATTGTGAAGGTCTTCTTCTTCAGCTCAGTTAAATCACCTGGAGTATAGGGTGTCAAAATACAATATTGACTGAAATATGATAAAGGATTTGTGAGGCAGTCCAAATTAAAACAAAATGCCACTAACCTTCTGGATATAAACAAAACATGTAGTTCAAATTTCAAGGCACTGACTACCATGCGGCATTTTATGCACTAACATGTATGACCGTCATTTCATCCATTATATACCATGCACACTTTGCAAACCAAAATACACTGCTTATCAGTGAAAAAACAAAAACCTGAAATTGTTAGCTTCTGCAACAGGCCATTTTGTTCACTTGCAGCCAGCAGTGCCAAAGCCTTGACACTAACAAACAATGCCAATTGGCTCCAAAAAGTGACTGCTTTCACACACGACTTTTGATGAGATTGTACACCCATTGGACGACTAGGTTGACAGCGTGTAAAGACACCTAACCTTAAAGGCAAAACAGATTGCAGTACTTTTTGCTTTTTAAAACCCAAGCCCTAGTAGGACTCTTCCTATGTATTGTACAGAGTACAGGTTGGTCATAGAACAGACAAGTCTTACCAGTTAAGTCAAGGATAATATCTTCATGATCATCCAAAATGACAGCCAATGTTTCCAGTGTAACTAAGGGGCCTTCACCTGTAACTGAGAGGGAAATAACACAAAAGTAGGTAAAGAAAATGGTATTTTAACCACAATTACTAGATTCATCAGCTGATATAGCATCCATAATAATAAAAAGGTCCCAAAGTTTGAGAAAAATACATCATATTGGAGAAAATAATGCTGTATCATATTTTCACTAAAAGTTCAGGTTAGGTCAAAGTCGACAAGTCCCTGACCGAAAAGAGTTTGATGCATTAAGCACGTTTGATGTTCAGGGCTTGAATTGAGATGGATAATTCACAAGAACGCAGGGCTTGTAGCTCAGAATTTGTACTGGACCAACATTTTGTCAACAAGACCAGCATCAAAAGGAGAAAACATCACAATCAAAACAATTACATGAGCCTGTGTTATAGTTGTATAGCAGGCAAAATTTGTCTGATCGGTTGCTGAACGCATTTTGAAGAGATGGTATGCAAGGGACAAAAGAGGATGAGTCAAATTGCTATGGGAAGAATGTGCAGGGAAGTGTAGTAGGTCATTCTAGCTTGCGACTTTGGTTCAGTCACACAGTCAAAGATCGAAATGGGCAACGTTTCCGATCTCGTTGAAGCAATTTCAAGTGAGTCAGTGCTTTTAAACCAACTGGATAAATTAATGTCCAATAAGTTAGGCAATTTTCAATAAAGAAAACCAGTGTGATCTGAGTGATGTGCAAGTTGCTTAAATAGAGGAAATGACAAAAGACTCTGAAATTTTTTGCAAGTGAGGGAATGAGGAGCAATACAAAGCCAACACCAAAGCTCTCATAAAAATGAAGGAAGCAGACGTCATATTGGAGGCAGGCAGCAGTTCCAGTAATATTGGGGATGCAAGAACAAAAGTATCTGAAGGCAAAGACATTATGCAGAAGCGACAGAAGCTCATTAAACTCTCGGACAGTTCAAATGCGGGATGGACAACCGTAGACGAATATGAGCGAAACCGTCTCGCAGAGGATTCAGACAATGAAAAGCGCATCATGAGGGTAAAAGCCAGGGCACAGAAAAAGATTAGAACACGAGCAGCAGGAAAAAGACGCAGTGGGGTAGACAATAAACTCCATATTTGAACGGGTCTGGAGCAATAATGGCAGGTTCCAGCACGGCTACTGCGGTGCCAGATACAAGTTAAAAGCGGCAGAGCTTTGGAGGTCGGAAGCCAGGTGTGTGTCTCGCTCGCAGGAAGGCTGGACACTGGAGATCAGAGTGCAGAGAACTAACGACGTCAGTGATAACTTTAAGTTAAGTAAAGCAGAACATGGTAGTCATCAGGCTTGGTTTAAATTGGGATTTTGAACAGGGTGCCATGCATGCATGTCACTGAAAAAAAGAACAAACAAGCTCAAAGATTCAATCAACCATCCAATTAATTAGAGAATTGTTTGTGCCTTTAAAACTAGTATGAGTTAGGCAGTTGGCAAATATCGTAGGTAAAATTGTGTCAATTCACACTATTTTGGGATCATTGGTGCAGCTGAAAACAAGAGAGACATTCAAATGTGTTAATAGCAGGGCCATTTGGAATGCCAGTGTATTGCTGTCACAAGAAGCAAAGTCAGAATTAATATTTTGTAGAGAGAATGTAGACAGATTGAATGTACATGTAGTAAGGCTATCAGAATACACAGTGGTTCATTCATCTGTATACACAGATGCATCAAGTACCAGGTATGGGGGGGGGGTACGTTTTGGACCATGAAGGGATGGAGATGATGGGAACTTGGTCAGAAATCAAAAGGTGTAAAAGTTCCACAGGGTGGGAACTTGAAGCCGTTTACAGATTGGCAAGAGACAATGTACATGTACAAGGCCTGGAAGGAAAGAATGTTCGGTTGTATACAGACAACAAGAATGTGGTAAAGATAATCAAAGTGGGGAGTAATAATCCCGAATTAAGACAGAAAGCGTGCAGATCAGAAAGATTTGTGTAGAAACTGACATAAAAGTTGACCCAGTGTGGATACCAAGAAAGGATAACAAACTGGCAGAAGATTTAAGCTGAATGGCTGATGGTGACGACTGGCAAATAAAGTATGAGGCCTTTACTAAATTAGACCACAGCTGGGGTCCTTATTCTTGTGATAGGTTTGCATGTGGGTATAACACCAAGTCAGAGGTTTACCTCACGTAGATGGTACCCTGGTACTGCAAGCATTGACGCTTTTTAGCCAAGAATGGGCACTAAAACACAAAAGCAACAACCTCTTGCCCGATCTTTGAGTTCGAGGATCCGGACAAGCCATACCCTATATTGGTGCAACAAATGGTGTAACTCTTTATGGCAGTTCAGAGGAAAAATGATGTAGAAGAAAAGACTTATATTTGCCTGCGTTACGGTTGTATAGCAGGCAAAATTTCATCAGTTATCGAACGCTCTGAAGTGATGGTATGCAAGGGACAAAGGAGGTGTCAAATTGCAATGGGAAGAATGTGCTGGAAAGCATAGTTGTTCATTCTAGCTTGCAACTTTGGTTCAGTTTAGAACAAAGTGGAATGCATTTGAAAAAGATGAGAAGACTTGTTTAATATCAAAAAGCAAACCTTAAGGATGTACAATAAGCTGCAGCAACAAGGTTTTCCAGAGTTTTTGCTCATTGAGTTTTATCTCTGGTTTTTAATCCTGTGGGACTTTTCAAGTTGCTGTAAAAGAAATAAGCAACAAAATATGTCTGTAAACATGTGAAAGTATTTAAATGACAGTCAAAGTTGTTCAATTAAGAGCCAGATCCATCCGGTAGACAAACTCCAGGCAAGCCACATTGACGTAACAAATGGTGTAATTCCTTAGCACAGTTCAGAGGAAAAATGATATACATGTATAAGAATAGACGAACAGTTTTAACAGATAAACTTTTCTTTTTAAAAAACAAACACTAAGAGAAGATTTATCTAGTTTGACTTTAGGGCAAGTAAACTTTGATACTCAGCAGAATTAAAAGATATTTATCAGACTCAAACTCAACATTTTAACATTTTTTTTTTATACAAAGATTGAAAACACACGAACATTGAACTGGTCCGGTCGTGAGTTTACTGGCCCGATACTAAAATCACTTGTCTTGGGACTGCAGTCCAGTTTAAATTTAGAAATACATTGTGTACTTCAGGTAGTTTGATTTTTCTGAAACAATATACATTTTACCAGCATAAATCAACTCTTAATGAAAATTATCTTGATGTACAACTTAACATACAATACAAATTACATGTAGGACCAACAAAAATAATCTGTTTCTTTCAGGTCGCCCGACGATTCCTAATTTTACGGCACAACCCTAAACTTGTAAAACAGCTAAAAAAATATTTTAAAAAGGAAACAAATAAATAATAATAAGAATAATAATAATTGATAAAAATTAAAGGGAGAAAATGTCTGACTTTACCCATTTTAAAAAGTATTAACAGAATTGAAACAAATACCAAAACAAATCAATTTTATTTCTTTTGATATCTCCGTGATTTGAGTCTATTTTGTGATCCCACTGGCCGTTTAACCGATTATCAACATTTGATCTTGCAATAGTTTCCAGTCACACTGATCGTTAAGAATGTTTTCCTATTCAATGCACAGAGCGACAAGTGTACACACTCTTTGCACACAAGAAATTGCCTTGACCATACTAGCAAAACAATCAGGGTAAAAGTAGGGTATTGTCAAATTTATCATAAAAAACCCACAAAAACCACATTCTTGACCTACAGTAATTAAACAAATAAAATTCACTTGTTTACAGTAATCAAGGAAACCTGTAAACCTTTTGAGTGTGAACATTTATATTTAATGCATGTTAACATGTATACAACTGTATATATTTGATGTACATGTACATGTATGAGATAGAATTACAGAGAACTTGTATACTGAAAAATAACCTGTACTCGAAGTCATGTACTCGATACTTGACTGAAATTATACTAGGACTCCGATTTTATGTTCTTTATATTTCAACACCATGACTTGGACTCGAACCCCGAGACTAAGCGCAACTCGGCTCAAGACCGGGAAAAAAACACTACCTTCAATGTGCCGATGTAAATCATAACAAATCATAAAATATTATTTCTGTCAATGCGTTGCCCGTCGCCTTTGCATGTCAACCATGGATTTCAGAGAACTTGTATGCAAATTACACAGCACAAATTCCATCCAAGGACCCCCACCACCCCAAATACCACAAGAAAGTAAAATATTGCATGAGAACGAGAATCAGTTAAATTTTGTAACCCCTAACCATTCAGACAAAGACTAGGATAGTGGGCCTAGGCAAGAGAAAATAAGTTCGAAAACCAACAAGAAACACACACTGGTTACCTTAGGACATGGGTGAATTGTCTTCTTTACTTTAGCACACTGAACTCTAAATATATGTGATGATACATATTGGAGATACATATTGTACATGTACATATCCATATGATGAACAAACCTGCTGTAACATCAACATCTTCTCCCAGCAAGGACCTCTTGTACTTATTCAGGCTTTCATCATCTTTATCCAATTCTTGTATTTCTTTGAGTGATTTGTGAGGTGGTGGTTTGTAGGTAGTACTGTCTTTTTCATCACTTCCTACATCACAATGAGATGCTGGGCTCTTTTCTGTTTCAGCCATAATTCAAAATCCTGTGTTTCACCTTTTTTCCTTTTTCTGTAAAAAAAAATACAAACAAACAAAAAAGAAAAACAAATACCTCAATGTGCTGAAAGTTTTTCCATCATTCTCTGAAGAGATTAAGCAGAACTACCAACAATGCACATGGTGCTGACTTGATATCTTTTGTAACACACTCTTTTAACACATTTATTACACACAAAAAACAGGTTAATTCACAGCGCTTCAAATGCAGTATAATTCTTTCACCATAAATCATTCAAGTAATAAAGTCAATGTGCGAAAAAAGAAAAGAATTTACATGTATGGCAACTTCCATTTCAAACAACCTGTTTTATTCATCTCTGCAATGTCCTAACATTGAGCTGCATCCGCAGGAAGTTTCCAACACTCTACATGTTGGTACAGAAATCCCAGATGGTCAGATAAGATAAACCATGGATACACAGATAGGCAACAAACAAATTTTATGTTTGGCAGGTCGGATTTTACAATGGTTTGACATGACCTAACTTTTAACATGTCTTCCATTCTAAACCAATTGAGCTTGTTGGGGGTTTCGGCTATCCGCCGAAACCACCTTTGTTTTTGTCCAGATTTTCTACATTTCCTCAACCACATGTCAAAAAGTCACAATCTTTGTGCCATCTTGTAGCGTATTTAACAAAGTTCGTACAAAAACATGTTTCGTCATCGCGATGTCATCAGGTATCAAATTATTACATTACTTCAAAGTTTATTATTCAAAATAAACCGAAACCCAAGTGTTTGTTCGTAACAAACTCATTTCTAGTTTTCATCGCTTCTCAGTATACATGTAACACCTCATTTAATATAACCATTCATTACAAATTACCACATATGTAGGTCACCTGCATTATTGGGATATTGAAAATTGTCAACTTAGATATTAGCCCTCAAAGTTTGCCCCCCCCCCCGCCCCACATCTGAAAAACATGGATACACCTGTTATTAACTGCATTATGGTTGAGGTCACAGATCACTTCAAACATGTCAAACATTAGTACCAATCCAAATAGACACAGAAAGGTATGTAAACAAAATTTTTAAAAACATATTAGGGGTGTACATGTATGTACTTGTGCACAAACATAAAGTGACCAATAATTGGTTCTAAAATCCATGTACTGAATGTAACCATGCTACAGCGTACATGCAGTACAACACTGCAAAGGCCATACAACTTCCCCAACACAGTATGGTGTTGTTCACTATCTCTACTATCACTTGAGAACAGGATAGCATTGTCTGAATTTGATAGCCAAGGCTTCTTTACAAATCTACTTCCTGTTCATCATGCAGTTATCCACTGAGATATACAATGTAGAATAATGGTGCGCACACAAATTCATCATCATAATGTCCAGACTGCCCCATTAACCAGTGATACAATTTAAATTGTGTACAATCAACACCTAAAAATATGTACATGTACACGTAGCTATAACAAATGCATGCACTGATGACAAGTAAAATGAGCTTAATTATGTCATTTTTTTAGGACGATTTGTGGCTATTAAAGGCACTAGACACGTTTGGTTGGTCAAAGACCAGTATTCTCACTTGGTGTATCCCAACATACAGTGTACATATGTGTACAGGCCTGGAATTTCATCTTTGAGAGAGCAAGGCCATTTTCATTTTGCAAAGGGCACTTCCATTAGAAAATCTGAAAGTCTATGGGACACTTTTGAAGGGGCACCAAGGCCAAGACCAGGGGCAACGGAGGCCATGGCCTCTGTGGCCTCCTAGTAATTCCAGGCCTGTATGTACTATGCATAAAATAACAAGCCTGTGAAAATTTGGGCTCAATTGGTCATCGAAGTTTCAAGAAAATTATGAAAGAAAAAACACCCTTGTTGTACAAATTTGTCTGCTAATATAATTAAGTCTTTTAATAATTTAGTGAGAAATTACCTCTTTCTCAAAAACTATGTTACTTCAGAGGGAGTCAGTTTCTCAAAATGTTTTATACTATCAACAGCTCTTCGTTGCTCGCCACCAAGTAAGTTTTGCTAACATATATTTTGAGTAATTACCAAACCTGTACAGTGCCTTTAACTGAAAACTGCGGTGGAAAAAAGGAAACCCTGTTTGCTGTTTCCATATTGTTCAGTGTGGGAACTTCCCTTATTACTCACATGTAGCATAAAACAGAGATACATTGTAAATGTTTAATTCAGTGTAATATAATACACAGGAACTGATATACATGTACAGGTGCCTCAATATTAACCATCAAAATGTTTAAATACGTATGTAGTATGACGGTTTTATCAAACATGTAGTCATTTTTACCAAAGAAAATAAAACAGCTTCAAAAAGATACGTTTTTTTAAATTAAAATTCTGTTTGCACGTATGAAGCTTGATCGAATCAGTACACTGCTTTACATGTATACAAATAAGACAAAGATTCAGAATTATACGTGGTTACTTCAGATATCAAATTTAGAAATAATTTGAATTGTTGCAGATGTAATTGTACACCCGACTGTATAAATTTGGTTCTAGCATGTTTAGCTTGCAACCTGTTTTAGTGGGGCAGATGGGGGAAATATTTAGGCCTTTTATGATAGAAGCATGGGCCATCAAGGAGTTAAATTTTGGAAAATATAGATAGTATTTAACAAACAATGGCAGCCATTTTTACAATTTAGAAAATTGCTTATTGTTCTACCTTTTTTTCTTCAAAATTCAAACCTGCTACGGCCCGGTTATAGCCAAATATCTTTCTCATGACATACTCACTACTTGTACTCGAGTACTAACTCCGAGTACCCTTTTTTAAATGGTACTCGTACTTGTACGTTCTTTACTTGGCTAGCAAAATACTTGTACTCAAAGTGAAATATAACCTGTACTCGAAGTCATGTACTTGATACTTGACTGTTGTACTAGGACTCCGATTTTATGTTCTTTATGTTTCAGCACCATGACTTGAACTCGAACCCCGAGAGTCAGCGCGAGTCGGCTCAAGACCGGGAAAAAAGGGAGAAAACACGCTACCTTTGATGTGTCGATGTAAATCGTAACAAATCATAAAATAATATTTCTGTCAATGCGTTGCCCGTCGCCTTTGCATGTCAACCACGGACCCTGTTTGTTTCAACCGCGCAAGTCAGGATTATAGTCTTGTTCATGTCTGTGATGTTGGGTTTTTTAGCGCACTCTTCTTGATTAACAAATAGTTTTTTGCGGGACCATAATGCAGACAAAACTTATCCAATCTCAGACTTGAAATGGCAGTCGGTCAATTTAAAAAAGTTTGTGCAGCTCTTCTTTTTTCCTTCTTTTTTCCAGCTAGATGTTAAGTGTAAATTGATTCATTAAACAATAAATCCTGCATCTTTAAAACTTTTTTAAATGGTACAAATTGGGCAAATCTGGTCACTAGTCTAACAGAAGTGACAGAAGTGTCAGCGGGAGGATGGACTGTTACAATTTTCGCAACCCTGTTCTAGATATTCAACGTAATTCCACTTTAAGCAACACCTTCTTTACAGAAAATGGCTCCACTGATTACCAGAAGCCCATTGGAACTGCAATGAGCTAGTTTCCTCAGAATTAAAAATTTCTTTCATAAGAAATGCTTTTGAAAGATGAAACAGGTTTTTGGGGGGGTAAATTTACAGACAAACATATTACCAGCTTTGGAGCCAGAAGTAACAGAATATACTGATATTAAAAATTCAAAATATTCAGTTTTTTGACCTTACAAAAATCCAGATGATCAAGTTTCTGATCATTTAATTGTTTTATTCTTCATGACTCATGATTTATCATTCAGGATTCAAGATTGATCATCGATGACTGAATGTCACCAGATGGTGCTGTTGTATGATTAACTCGGCAATTGAATGTTGGAGCACGTTTCAAAACCTCTTATGACGTATTTTTTTTTAAAAACAGGGCTCGAATTTGGGCTGAAAATCCACAGCCTCAGGGCTTGTAGCTAAAATAAATTACTGGACTAGAATTTGAAATTAAAATGAGAAAAAAAAAAATGCCTGCACTGTTTTAATTTGAACGAGCACTAAGAAAAGATTTATCTCATTTGTATTAAGGGTAAGTATTCTTCAATACTCCACAGAATTGAAATATATTTACTTGTCCAGTCATGAGTTTACTGGCCCAATGCTAAAAGTACTGGTCTCAGCGGTACAGATTTAATTTTGTACTCTCAGACTGACAAACATTATTTTGTTCAGGAATTGTGATTTTATGCAAACAAAACACTTTGAATTATTGTCACCAGAGGGTAATGGGTAATTTGATAATGTTATAATTAATCAGTGATGAAATACTCATACCACTCCAGCAACTCTTCAATTTTTTGCCGGCAGCCGGATGGCTCATTAAAATATCCACCAGGACATTCCATTGTGTAGCGATCTCAGGCATTCACCTGCCGCATGTAACATGCTACACTTCATTTCAACCGTACAAAGAAAGGGCCGGAAGGTACTGGCAATCGTGCCTCGTAATATATATCCCTTTTTCTAGGGGTTATTGGGCTAAAATTCCGTATCCTACATGTACTGCCACTATCAGGACAGAGGAATATTTTTATAAGGAAAACAAAGACCGTCGTCCAATGAAAGATTTTTTTAAATGGCAGTCGGATACAGAAATTTTTCGATTATTGTATTATATGATTCCAGACCTTTGGCAGAGTGCAGAAAGATAAAACACAAATGAAAAAGTTTGACCTGGGAATATCATGCAACATTGCAGGTTTTATGCCAATGTAGTGCTGTGTTACAGGGTTACAGCTGTAAACATATTTATATTTTTATAAATTAAGACAACAACAGAAAGTTTCCATATCCGACTGCCATTTTGTTGCCTTTTTTTTAAAATGGTTCGATCGAATGAAGGTGTCCAACCTACCTAGCTAGGTTCGATCTAGCCTCACTGACTGTGACACAGTGTGGCACAGTGTGACGAAGGAGTGAGCCGGGACTAGTTATTAGGGCTAGGTTGGATCGCTCGAACAGTATGATATCTGGATCTGGATCTGGATCTGGAAGTATACTACTCAACTCCCTAAAATGGGTAAAACGAGTAAGGTGTTACAGTCCTTTATATGCTGTGATTGGTTACTGACTGTAGAGTTGGGCAGCAGCCGATTGAAATTGTTCCTTGTCTTCTATGTCTTTGATGTGCTGTGGGAGGGCGTTCCAATAAATTAAGGTTTTTGGCATGACTGAGAATTTCAAACAGTTTTTGTTGCAGGGAATTTGGATGAATGATCCGTCCGTGTCTTGAAGAGCGGACGACCGGGTGCAGAATTGTTTGCGTTGGTATGGCAAGGTGAGTCGCTAGGGCTTGGTGAAATAAGGAGACTTGAGACGCTCTCCTCCATCCAAGGGTTCCAATTCTAGTTCTTGTTTCGTTTGTGATACAAGGCTTGTTCTACTGTAGTCTGCGGATACGAACAGAGCACCCGTTTAGAACGGATTCAACAAAGCCCAACTTATTGTGGTCCATGGAGGTAGTTATCTACATCACTATCACTGTCACTGTCACTATCGTGTGATCCCAGCTTTAGTTGGGCCATCCCAACTGTAACACTCAAGTTGGGACCGATCCCAACTACAGTTGGGACTATTCTAAAGTTGGGCCGAAACAAGGGTATTCTTTCATCAGCCGGCTCAGAATTATTTAGAGTGTATGTGAATTTTTTTGGAGATTTTGAATGAGTCACTCTACATAACACTTCTGAGCTAGCCACCCAGTAACTGGGGCACTGTACTCTGTTTTTTCAAGTTTTGACATACTGCGGTCTTAATTTCAATTAAAACGAGAATCAGCGCCCCAGTTACTGCTTCTATTCTACTTCTGGCATTGAATTTCATTTGCCACTTTAACTGCCATGCAGTGAGCGCATCGCCGTCGGGAGGGTTACGTTATCGCAACTAAAACATGTCATGAAACTCACCAAGTATCCATTGGCAAAAAAATATTAATACTCTTGGAGAGGCTTCGAGAAAAGTAACGTCAACCGTTTGACCAGTTCCGGATCGGTTGATTCTATTTCGGATCAGTAGCACGCCCTCTATAGCAAGCCCATACTCGAGCCTCCCATTCATAAAACTGTTTTACGAGCACAAACTTCAGAAGTGCGCTACCAATTGACGTAGCGAGATGTTGAGTAATCCAGAACTGGTCAAGGGTACGATGCCCCCAAAAACCCGTTTCGGTAATTTTATTTCCTCACAAAAACAAGACAACTGCTCAGTATTTACGTGAAATATTTTTTACTTATTCTTACTTAGCATTTTACATAAATGTTACTTGCCCTGGCGTTCCAATTTGAAAGGTGAGAAGTTTTATATAGCGTTTTTCAAGCAAGATTAAACCAAAAAAAGATCATTATCGCAGACAAACTTTAGAAAAAACGTCATAATTTATTTGACGATGATGTTTGGTACTTTTTTTTTGGTCTGTTGGTTTATTGGATGTTATACTTCACATGTATCAACAGAAATTGGTCATGTGAGCAGTAATTTAATTATGTGGTTAGTGCAAAGTTGAAGTGATCCGGAACTGGTCAATGATCCGGAACTGAACTGGTCAAACGACTGTACCTGTTCCGTCCCAACTTGACAATCGTCCCAACTATAGTTGGGACTGGTCCCAACTTGAGTGTTCAAGTTGGGGCGCCCCAACTGTATACTGTAGAGTTCTAGTGTGGGGACTGCAACATGTGGGCATGGATCTCCCCCCCCCCCACCCCCAACAACTTGTGGGTATTGGGCCCAGTTTTGGCTTTAGATTTAGAATAGTAGATGAGTGTGAAATTTGTCATTATGTGCCTGTGGTTTTGGTGCCAACCTTTTTCAAAAAAACAAAACCAAAAGGAGGTGTTGAAATAATTACTCCATCTTGTTTACCCTGAAAAAGTCTACTGTTTTGATCGACCTTATTTTTTTTTCTGGGATTCTGCTATCACAAACAACCAACCTGCATTGCAGATGAGATTTCTCCCCTGCTTTCTCTTACCATGGAAGAAGAAAATTAGACCTAGCATAGAGAAAGGTCCTAGTAGTAGTACCCTGTACACACTGTCCCAACTACAGTTGGGACGCCCAAACTTGAACACTCAAGTTGGGACCAGTCCCAACTATAGTTTGTGCGATTGTCAAGTTGGGGCGGAACATACCGGTTGTTTCCCCGATAGCCTCAAAGTTTCCTACATCAGGCCGCTCATCAAGAAACCAAACCTGGACAAGGAGATATTCAAAAACTACAGACCGGTTGCAAACTTAAAATATCTTGGAAAAGTCATCGAACGAGTAGTTTCATCACGCATTTCTGATCACATTCATAATTTCAACCTGTCCGACGTGTTCCAGTCAGCATACAAGCCTTTCCATGGGACAGAAGCTGCACTAGTCCGTGTGAGCAACGATATTCTTTCTGCAATGGACAATGGTAACCTAACAGCACTAGTCCTGCTAGACTTGAGTGCTGCCTTTGACACTGTTGATCACAACATCCTTCTCTCTCGGCTCCAGAATCACCTTGGCATAGAGGACACAGCCCTAGCATGGTGCAAATCGTATCTCTACAATAGAACTCAGCATGTATGTATTGGCACCGCAATATCAGACCCTGTTGTTTTGAACTACTCTGTGCCACAGGGGTCGGTACTGGGCCCGCAGTGGTTTACGCTGCACACTTTACCGATTCGTGACATCATCCTGAAATTTAATCTGAATTACCATTTGTACGCAGACGACACTCAGCTATACATCACGTTTAAATCTTCTCAAGAAAACGCCAATGCATCTGTTGCAAGACTTGAGAAATGCCTCCAAGAGATTCGACGTTGGACACAACAAAACTTCCTGAAGTTAAATGATGATAAGACAGAGTTCCTTCTATTTGGGTCACGTCAACAGTTAACAAAGGTTTCAGTGCCATACATTTCCATCGGTGATGCTCGGATAGCTCCCTCGCTGCAAGCTCGGAACTTAGGGGTTATTTTTGATTCATCGATGACACTTCAACCACATATCAACAACATCGTTCGTCTGTCATCATATCACATTAGGAATATTGGTAAGATTCGCAAGTACTTGGACAAAAGTGCCACTGAAAAGGTCATTCATGCATTTGTTACTTCTCGTCTTGACAACGGCAATGCTCTTCTCTACAGTCTTCCCAACAACCAGATTTCCCGTCTTCAACGCCTCCAAAATACCGCTGCCCGCATTGTGACACTGTCTAGAAAATCCTGTTCTATCACCCCCATTCTGAAACAACTACATTGGCTCCCTATCTCTCAACGAATCATCTTTAAGCTGATGCTCATTGTCCACAAAGCACTTAATGGCAAGGCTCCCCACTATATTTCTGAACTACTTCAAGTTTACACTCCATCAAGGAATCTTCGATCAAGTTCCATGCTTCTCCTCATTGAACCCAAGTCTCGACACTTCATGGGGTGACAGGTCTTTTTCTTCAGCTGCGCCACGCATCTGGAACTCTCTACCACTTAATCTTAGATCTTGTCTTTGTACCACAAAATTCAAATCTCTTCTCAAAACTTATCTTATGTCACAGGTTTTCAAGGACTAATTTTGTTGTGTCTGTTTTTTTCTTTGTTTTGTTTTGTTTTGGTTTTTGGTTTTTTTACTGCGCCTTGATCACCCAGCAGGGTGGATATGTGCGCATTACAAGTCTTATTATTATTATTTTATACCTACGTCATGTACGTACTACAGTACAGAGCCTACCTAGGGAAGAGCCTACCGTTGTTTGTAGGCCTATGTCCGAAGATGCCAAAATGTCTAAGTTTTTAAGGAGTACAGCGCCCCAGTTACTCTAGTTACTCACTTCTGATATCTCTGCCTGTGGGTCAAGTATGTCAAGGTTGTATCACTTATCTGGATCTGGATAAATACTTGGGAACGCCTCCTCTGGAGTATCACGCTCATTGATTTGATTGATGCATGGAGGAAGTATTTCTACCCTCCATGATTGATGTGAGTGAGACAGAGCGTGACGTGAATATCCTCCTGATCCATTCTGTCAACCTTTCCGGACAGAAGGTTAGGATATAATTTGACCTAAATTAGGGGAGGTAAAGTGGCAGTCGGATACGACAAATTTGCTAAGATGACCCTACCTTTCTTTCCTTGCCCGTTTACTTCCTAAAAGGAGACAGAGCCAGCAGTCCGCACACAGTCTAGTACAACCCGCGGTACACCAGCTGCAGTTACATGTATGTACGGCCCGGACGATGAAAACGGCTCACAGACACGCGACTCGACTAGACACACATCCCACTTTATACTCAGACGACAAACCCAGTAGCAGCATGCAGCAGACGTCTGGACGTTAGACGGATACAATGCCGCACCTTGTTGTATAATTACAATAGTCAGTTCCCCTGAATTATCTTCAAAAATTTCTATTTGACCATGGTTGACGAACACTGGGTTGTATTTAATTTCTCAGCCGACGACCGATTCATCGTCCGGTTTCACTGTACGACCTCCAAATAATTATAGACTTTCCCTTGAACAGAACGAAAAAAATCCACCAAAACATCAAGTATGCCATCGCAACAAAATGTTTGAACACAGCCGTAATGTGAGATATTTCGCCGTGTTGCCTGATCATAACTCATTTGTTTCTTTTAAGTAATTTTAGTTAAAAAGAAACAACCTGTTGACAGGTATTCTGTTCGAAAAGTTTAGGCAAATTAATAAAAATATATATTTGGTTTGCGGTAACACGACACCATTGCTCTATGGTATATCTACTTGCTAGGTAGATTTTGTTCTTTGAGAACTTGTCTTGCTTTTTGTTCTACTGCCGCAGAGTAGAATATTCGGAATTCGGGAGACTTCTCAGTTCAAAATAAAAAAAATAATTTTTAGCATCCCGCCTGCTTTTTTCTTTTTCTTTACGAAAAAAATGATACTTTTTACCGATCCCTGACGTTTTTATTTTTTTTATTTTATAAAGTACACCGAAAAAAGCATACCGAAAAAAGCTGGCAACCATCTTGAAAAATAGCCCGGCCAGTTGTCTTGAATGTGTCGGGCGCCATTTTTGAAAAAAAGGGGGAAAAGAGGCCCTCCTCCTTCCTTTTTTAAAAAGGCAGGACGCTTTTTTTTGAGGGGGTAAATAGGCCAGTCAATTTGGCAAACAAATAGGCGATGCATCTTTTTAAAGGCATCGTACACGTTTGGAAATTGTCAAAGACCAGTGTTCTTACTTGGTGTATCCCAACATATGCATAAAATAACAAGCCCGTGAAAATTTGGGCTCAATTGGTCATCGAAGTTGCAAGAAAATGATGAAAGAAAAAACACCCTTGTTGTACAAATTTCTGTGCTTTCAGATAGAATAATAACAACTTCTTGCAAGAAGTTTTTATTATTTTAGTGAGAAATTACCTTTCTCAAAAACTACGTTACTTCTGAGGGAGTCGTTTCTCACAATGTTTTATACTATCAACAGCTCTCTGTTGCTCATTACCAAGTCAGTTTTTATGCTAATATATATTTTGAGTAATTACCAAACATGTACGATGCCTTTAAGATGTGTTAAATGAATTGAAAATTGAAAAAATGATTGAATTTTCTCAAAATAAATAAACTATTGAGATGAACATGCAGATATTATTCTCTTTATTCAACTTTAACAGGGCCATCAACTCATAGGTAAGCTGTGGCTAACAGATTTATCCACCTTTTCGAGAAGAAAAGGCACAGAGATTTTAAGACACATCAGAGTTACTTTAAGACACTTTAGTTACATGCAAATAAAGAACCAAACTACTAAATATCTTCTCAGAGGGAATATAAAGTCATATATAGAACTATCATACTCGTATATAGAACTATCATACTCGTATATAGAACTATCATACTCATATTATATAGAACTATCATACTCGTATATAGAACTATCATACTCATATTATATAGAACTATCATACTCGTATATAGAACTATCATACTCATATTATATAGAACTTAGTTCTATATAATATGAGTATATCATACTCGTATATAGAACTATCATACTCGTATATAGAACTATCATACTCGTATATAGAACTATCATATTCTCATATAGAACTATCATACTCGTATATAGAACTATCATATTCTCATATAGAACTATCATATAGAGTTCTGAGATGACCCATTGACCCAATACCTTTTCTTTGAGACAAGTCAAAAAATCAAAAAAATTTCAATCCAACGATTCTTGCTACACAGTTTTAACAGTACTCTTTTTTATGAACCTTACTGCAGAGCAGTTAATTTAACCTTACATTATTTGTTCAAGACAAATTTCCCAGACCATTCAATAACTTTTTGGATCTTCAAGATTCAATATTTCCTATAAAGGCAAGGCAAAGTACCAATAAATCAAAAACTACATTAAGTTATTGGGGGTTTTAGAATACAGAGTGAAAAAACCCAACATGGATCCACCGATAGTACAATAATTGATCTGTCACCATTGGCAAGAACATATTTTGTGCATGGACCAATTCTATGGCCAGGAAGTTAGATAATTGCATAAGAAGTTTAGGCCAGCAAATATGTAAATAAAAAAACATGTTACATACACCTACAAAAGACTTCCACTACAATGCATTGCGTACGTGATTTTTTATAAAATTGGAATGCTTGTAGTAATCTATAAACACCTGAATAATACTAATTACAGCAATACATGATTGGTCATTGGATTAGATCTTAACAAACTTCTGGTGTTATCTGTTTGTTTTATTTGTTTGTAATAATGGCACAGACTCCAATTCTAAATTGTTTAGAGGATTTCATTTCAAACAAAAACAAAGTTAATCATCTATGATTCAAATCAAAATAATCATAGAACTCCTAATGTCACAAACATTTTATGTTATCCTGTACAATCTACAGATATGTAATGGACCATACATATATAAATGAGGATGCTTTTGTGCCTTCTAAAGCATCAATATCAATTTAAATAAGGTACGGTAAATCATAATACAAAGGTGCATATATGCAAGTATAAAGGAATTTTGTCCACATGATTAGGAGGCATTGACGTGTATTCCAAAGCAACAGAAACACATGCAGCTCTGCGCAGTCAGTCTTACTTCCCACTGATTTTGTATCCATTGCATTGCATGCAAACTCTGTATAGAGTCATCTCTGCCATTTTACTAACCTCAATGGTACTCGAGCTTCAATGGTCATTTGGAAAGTTTTGGTCATCAATTGGTTTCTCAGAATATCAACATTCAACACTATGAAATTATGTAGAAAAAATATGAAGGATATCTGTCCTGTCTCAGTATCTGATCAGGAATACAATGTAACATAGTATTTTGTTTTAAAGATACACAACACAGTTTATAGTTAATGTTGCTGCTCTCTCAATACTTTACCAGATTTACTTTTTGGGTTGAGTTAAAACCATAACCAACCAAAACAAATTAGAATGGTCAGGTAAGACTTTCACATGCAAGCTTCTCAAACACAGGAAAAAATGCATTAATTTAGTAGTTTTAAGATAGTGCTTTTAAAGATATAGTCCATTGAAAAAAATTAAATCCATAATATGTGACTCATTCTCAAGAATATATGCCAAGTTTGTTATTTCATGGATATTTCTACAAAGGTTGATTTTGGGTTGAACAAAGAAAAATTAACAAGAGCGAGATTTGAAACTGCGATCTTTGGATTAACGTGCCAGCGCTCTACCAACTGAGCCATCTAGCCCTAATGATGGTGGTAGGGCTAGACGGCTCAGTCGACATATTAATCCGGAGGTATACTTATATACTTTGGAATAAAAGTGATTCTGAAACAGTGTTGAAAATAAAAGGATAATATAAATGAAAATTTACTCACATTACTATTTTTCATTTTAAGTATACAGTCCAGTTACATGAATAAGTAGATATATTTAATTGCATAATGTGCATTAAACTGATCCAGTCATTTGAGGACCAATCATTTGATTCTGCTTTCAGCTACATGTACATCTATGGCATTCTGTCACTTCATTAACTTTGGCAATGACTGTTAATTGCAACACCAATGTTTAGCGACTGAGCATTGACAGTGATTTATTCATAAAAGATGCCAAAGCAATTAATTCTGATAAAATATCATAAGAGAATGAGCAATAATTAAATAGACCCTGCGACCGTGTAAAGTGATCACCAAAATGTTGCTGAAAGATTGTTTATAATTGATTAACTGCACAAGGTTTATGCTTTTTAAGTTGCAGCAGATCTGAGATGGTGATCTTGCTTTTACAAAATAATATTGAATTTCTATATTAAGGCATTTTATAATATCAAAACATATAGGCCTAGTGTTCGGATAACTGCAAAATAAACATCTAATACTAAAATATAAACAATGCATGGAAAATATCAGTAACAGTGATAACTCTTATATCACTAACCAGAAGGTAATTTTCATGCAACAGAATGTAAAATCCAGAGATATTAATGACAATTTTTGTAGTAAACTGCTACAACTACTGTTTTTTCAAAGGCCTTCATTATTTCCGTTTTGTATTGCTCTTTCAGTAAAAAAAAGGCACAACTACAAAAGAAAAGGAATTGGAAAGAGCAGAATATTTTGTTTGATCTTTCATCAGCTCATTCATGTTGAGAATTCAGAATTTGTTACACATTTATAAAAGATGATGTTGGGGACAAATGTCATGAAAACCACACCTTTATACATATAAGTCTGCTGCTATAGTCTAATTCATACAAACACTACTTAAAGGGTACCCCATGGAAATATTTGAGAAACAATGTCATTCTTTTAAGTAAGGTGGAAGACTTGGCAAACAGAAATGATTTATACCAGACTTACTGCAAAAAATGTAGGTTACCAGTTGTTTTGGCTTTCAAAGAAAGAGAAGAGCTCGGATCTCAATCACCCATTATTTCAACCACTATTCTGAACATAGAAATATGTCTTCATGATCAAGATTACAGTTTATACATTCCACAATGAACAAATCTGAAATCATTCCCAAATCATTCCCAATCTTTTTTCAATTGAAAACTCCATTCCCACTCCAAATAGATATTTTTATCGTCATCCTTGAATTTGCTTTTGATCACATAGGTACCTCGACTTATCAAACCAGTAGGGGCTTCATCGCCTGGTGTTGTGTAGATGTGTATATCTTGTTTGGGTCCATAGCTCCCAACCATCAACGAGCTACTGTCCACTGAAAACAAACAAATAATCAGCATGTTTACTTCTAAGCATGTTAACTTCCTGTGACTTAAATATCCCTGGATCTGGAGTTCCTTGTCAAATATCCAATAATGGATGAATTTGTTTCTTACATTTGTTCAAAGCTTGTACAGCTATCCAGATCACCCCCCAAAAAAAAAAAAAAAAAAAAAAAATAATAATAATAATAATAAATAATAATAATAAATAAATAAACTAATTTAAAAAGATCTTTAAAAAAATCAAGAGTTGTAATCTAACCCAAGGGAATGTCACAATATGTATTCAAACTGATCATCAAAGGTCTTGCTCTTACCTTTTATTCCTTTCCTATAAACACCGTGCACATATCTAAGCCCGGAAACAATTTCACGTTGAACCTAAACAAAAACATACAAAGGTCTATCAATTTAAAACAAATTAAAAACTGTTTGCCTTATTTAAATAATTAAGTATATTTTTAACCACCTGTTTTTTTAATATTTATTTTTATTATTTGATATTTATATTTCACTTGTGCTCTTGAATTACTTAATAAATGTGTTTGTGTGTAAAAAATATGCAATTGGTTCAAATGAGATACATGTAATTCTCCACGATGCATTGTAAAATGCAATAAATTCCTTAAAATGAAGTCCTTTCACAGCAGACAGACACAGTTGACATTTGATAAGACCACTTCTACTCTATGACCAATGAAAGCAGATAGTAATAATGTACAGCACTGGTTTAGTGAAGAAAATTTCCACCCCCTAACAATTGAAGAGCCTATACACTTAACCAACCATGTAATCTCCACCCCCCCCCCCCCCCCCCAGTGAGGAACAGCATAGTGAATTGATGTGGCTGTGTTTCCTCATGAACAGCCAGTCATATAGTGGATGACTGTTACTGAGTCAAGAATGCTAGAGAACGCTATCAGTTCACTAAAGTGGTTGTCAGGTTTTTAGGTATGTGGATTTTCCTTTAAAATAAATGTTACTTACAAGTAACATTATAGATCAGCTACATATCATTCTTGGTCAATTAAAATTTATTGTAAGGAGATATTTCTATTCTTAAACATTTCCAAAACTTTCAATTGTTTTCATTGTATTAAACTGGATAGGTTTTTGCCAAAGATGTTCTAAAAAGTTCCATGGTGTGATGTTTTTTCTGAAGAGATTATTTTGTTTTCATATTAATATTTTGATTAGTTACTTTGGTTATTATATGAAACCTCATCTAGATTATCACGACTTATGCTAAGTTTATATTTAAAGACTTTTCCAATAATTTGTCAATTGGTGAGGAAAAGTCATGATGGTTTGGAAGTTTTTAGGTTTCAGTTGTCTCCCTTGCTTATTAGTTTACACATGGATATAGCCAGGCAGAACAAGGCATAGAACAGTCACTTCTCACGGTCTGAGACCAGGCCCTACTCTCTTGCCTGTATGTAATGAACTCAAGCTCTGGGGCTATTGTCAGTGGTAGTGGGTACATAGGGTTCTGTCCCAATTTAATAGTTTCTTTAAAGAACCACTACCAGACCTTGCCAAGATCCCCCAAGAAAGTTGGTTTTAAGTTAATGTTTTTCTTTATTCCTTTATCTTATGTCTTTCTTTATTGAGTTAGTTGGAAAAGAGCTGTGATTTACTCTAGTTCTGGAGTATAGGGTCATAGATTTAATTACTTTAGAGTCACAGTTGGGATTAATGGCCTACCTCCTTGCCTTGACCTAGTTTTTATTGTTTACTTGAGTATAAATTGGTATCATATACTGGATGACTGTTAGTGAGTGCACACCTAATAAACACTATCAATTCACTAAAGTGGTTGTTTCACATCTGTTTTTTCAGATTGATGAATGGCATTATAACACAACAGGTGATAAGTGTAACAATAATGAACAGCTATTATAAACTCACCCTGAAATTGATTTTTATTTTGTACGAAGTTCCTTCTTTCACAACAAAGGGTTTGTTTTTCAGGGTAGTCAAATCACCTGAACGTTAAAGAGAAAAGATCAAATCAACCATTTATAGCAAAAAGAATTTGGCAGCCAAATCTCTGCCTGTGAGCGACTGGAGAGTAATGTTTGCTTCCGCTCACTCTGGGAATCAAATGGAAGAGGTCCTTTGGTACCCAGGTGTCATATTTTAGGGAGGCCCCACCTGCCTCAATCTGAAGACGGACCTAGAAAAAGGTGGGCTAAACAATCCCACGGTCAGCGGGGCTCCAAGTTTTGGGAAAAAGATAAGATTTTATAAAACAAATCATAATTGGATCTTGGAATGTTCATACAATGCTTGACCATCCTGACAGACCCAGGAGATGCACAGCATGTATTGCACAGGAAATTTGACAAATATCAAACTGAAATCGCAGCACTCTCAGAAGTACGCCTTAGTGGTACAGTCCAACTCCTGAAAGAAAACCCAGATGCTTTTCTGGTCAGGAACCACCTCTGACCTAAAAAGGAACATCCGGGGTTGCTTTTGCTGTTGCTAACTAGATCGCACATCATATGCCAGAACAGCCAGCTAGCATCTCAGACAGGCTAACCTCAATGCACCTTCCAATTAGCAAGGCATCCTCTGTCACTCTGCTATCCGTATATGCCCCCACAATGGATCGTCTTGATTCAGAAAAAGTCCACCTCTACTCAGATCTGAACAATGATGTTCCCTCTGTGCTGGGTGATTTCAACGCCAGAGTTGGAGGAGACTTCAAGACATGGGACACAGTCCTTGGGAAATTCTGCCAAGGAAACTATCATTCAAGCGTTGAACTGTTGCTCTCAATGTGCACAGAATGCCACCTAGCAACCACACATACATTTATCAGGACTCCTGAAAAAGGCTTCTTCTCGTAGTACACCCTCGTTCCGAAAAATCGCCATTTTTGTGTTAACCTGGTAATCTGATATGGATGATTTTCGTATCACTTGAGCAATACGCGGAGCAGACTGCCAGATCATGTTCTCATCGGATCAAAGCTCACTTTGCACTTTAACCAGCAAAGACCTATGGAGAAGTCAGGCATTAGTCAATGCTCTCCATGAGACCCTTGCAGATGGCATGAGTTCACATTTGAAGATATGATATAAATGATGAATTCAATTCAAATCAACATTTCAATTCAATTCAAGTCAACATTCATTTCATACTACTCTTCTCAAAATATAACATCTATACAGATATTACATAGATAAGTAAATATAAGTAAGCACAGAAAATGGAGGGGAAAGAGTTAATCTATGTAGACCAAAATAAAGAGAGTATGAGGCTGTCAGAATAAGCCAAGGCTTGTAAACGACAGCCTGGACAGACAAACTACAAACAT